>JABMCL010001770.1:42500-95000 GCA_018857735.1 Alviniconcha marisindica | reverse complement strand
AAAGAGAAAGGACGACAGGGGGGGGGGGGGGGGGGGGGGGGGGGGGAGAAGGAGAAAAAGGTTAAAGGGTCATGGCCCTGGACGCACACAATGCACTCGGTTACATATATAAAAGCGATCAATAATAATTATAATAAATGCCGTCAATTGTCAGACGACAGACGCTAATGCTCGAGTGTGTTGCGTTTCCTCAGTCAGTAATAGCGAAAACTACTACGTTACGACATCCTTGGTGGTCTGACGTCTGTTGTGATCTGGGTCACCGCTAATGCCAGTAAACAGGGTTCCGGCACGTCAGTGTGTAGCTGCGTGACTGAGTGTTAGTGAGTATAACATAAGGCTGAGTTGGTTCCGTAGCAGTCAGTGGTTGAGCCAGAGAGTAAGATTCTAAGTGACTTTGTTTTTGTTGTTTGCTTGTCTTTTCTTGTGTGTGTGTGTGTGTGTGTGTGTGTGTGTGTGTGTGTGGGTGTGTGTGGGTGTTTGTGTGGGTGTTTGTGTTTATGTGTGTGTGTGTGTGTGTGTGTGTGTGTGTGTTTGTGGTGTGGTGTGTGTGTTATGTGTGTGTGTGTGTGTGTGTGTGTGTGTGTGTGTGTGTGTGTGTGTGTGTGTGTGTGTTTAGAAAACAACAACTCTGAAACAAGAATGACTGCTGTCGTTCTAAAACAAGATCCAAACACATAAAAGGTTCAAAAGAACACTATTCATTAGGAAAAAATCATAACATGCGAATTTTCCGGATAATCCCCTTTATCCAGCTACAAAACGACACTTAAACAAAGCTAAACGGTGAAAAACGAAGAAAAATTAGATGGAGAGCTTCACTTACCTGCTTTTGGTTGAGCTATGTGGTTTTCGTGTGAAAACGAAATATAAATAGGCACATGTTACGAAAACAACATAGCTAAGGTAAATGTTGTAATGGAACACTCACAGGTTGGTGGTGAGACTGTCAGTGAATTCAGACAAAGTAAATGTTCTAATGAAAGGCGAACGTGTTGGTATTGAGACTGTCAGTGAATTCAGACAAAGTAAATGTTGTAATGAAAGACATGTTGGTGTTGAGACTGTCAGTGAATTCAGACAAAGTCAATGTTGTAATGGATGACTTACAGGTTGGTGTTGAGACTGTCAGTGAATTCAGACAAAGTAAATGTTGTAATGGAAGACTCACAGGTTGGTGTTGAGACGTCAGTGAATTCAGACAAAGTAAATGTTCTAATGAAAGGCTCACATGTTGGTGCTGAGACTGTCAGTGAATTCAGACAAAGTAAATGTTGTAATGGAAGACTCACAGGTTGGTGTTGAGACTGTCAGTGAATTCAGACGAAGTTAAAGTTGTAATGGGAGACTCGCAGGTTTGTGTTGAGACTGTCAATGAATTCAGACAAAGTAAATGTTCCAATAGGAGACTCACAGGTTGGTGTTGAGACTGTCAGTGAATTCAGGCAAAGTAAATGTAATAGAAGACTCACGGGTTGGTGATGAGACTGTCAGTGAATTCAGACAAAGTAAATGTTGTAATGAAAGAGTCACAGGTTGGTGTTGAGACTGTCTGTGAGTTACAAAGTAACGGAAGACTCACAGGTTGGTGTTGAGACTGTCTGTGAATTACAAAGTAATGGAAGACTCACAGGTTGGTGTTGAGACTGTCTGTGAGTTACAAAGTAATGGAAGACTCACAGGTTGGTGTTGAGACTGTCTGTGAATTACAAAGTAATGGAAGACTCACAGGTTGGTGTTGAGACTGTCTGTGAATTACAAAGTAATGGAAGACTCACAGGTTGGTGTTGAGACTGTCAGTGAATTCAGACGAAGTAAATGTTCCAATAGGAGACTCACAGGTTGGTGTTGAGACTGTCAGTGAATTCAGGCAAAGTAAATGTAATAGAAGACTCACGGGTTGGTGATGAGACTGTCAGTGAATTCAGACAAAGTAAATGTTGTAATGAAAGGGGCCCAGGTTGGTGTTGAGACGGGTCTGTGAGTTAAAAAAGTAAGGGGAAAGACTCACAGGTTGGTGTTGAGACTGTCTGTGAATTAAAAAGAAAATGGAAGACTCACAGGTGGTTTTGGAGACTTTTCTGGAGTTACAAAAGTAAGGGAAGGGTCCCCCCCCAAGGTTGGTGTTGAGACTGTCTGTAAATTAAAAATTAATGGAAGACTCCAGGTTAGTGTTGAGACTGTTTTGTAAATTTTACAAAGTAATGGAAGACTCACAGGTTGGTGTTGAGACTGTCAGTGAATTCAGACGAAGTTAAAGTTGTAATTACAAAGCGACGGAAGACTCACAGGCTGGTGTTGAGACTGTCTGTGAATTACAAAGCGACGGAAGACTCACAGGCTGGTGTTGAGACTGTCTGTGAATTACAAAGCGACGGAAGACTCACAGGCTGGTGTTGAGACTGTCTGTGAATTACAAAGCGACGGAAGACTCACAGGTTGGTGTTGAGACTGTCTGTGAATTACAAAGCGACGGAAGACTCACAGGCGGGTGTTGAAAACTGTCTGTGAATTAAAAAGCGAGGGAAAGACTCACAGGCTGGTGTTGAACTGTCTTTTGGAATTACAAAGCGAGGGAAAGGGACTAAAGGGGCTGGTGTTGAGACTGTCTGTGAATTCAAAGCGAGGGAAGACTCACAGGCTGGTTTTTGAGACTGTCTGTGAATTTACCAAAGCGACGGAAGACTCACAGGCTGGTGTTGAGACTGTCTGTAAATTACAAAGCGACGGAAGACTCACAGGCTGGGTTGAGATTTGTCTGTGAATTACAAAGCGGGGGAAAGACTCACAGGTTTGGTGTTGAGACGGGGTCTGTGAATTACAAAGGGGACGGAAGACTCCAGGGGTGGGGGTTGAGACTGTCTGTGAATTACAAAGCGACGGAAGACTCACGGGTGGTGTTGAGACTGTCTGTGAATTACAAAGGGCGAGGGAAGACTCACGGGCTGGTGTTGGACTGTCTGTAAATTACAAAGCGACGGAAGACTACCGGTTGGGTTTTGAGACTGTCTGTGAATTACAAACGACGGAAGACTCAAAAGGTTTTGGTGTTGGACTGTCTGTGAATTAAAAAGGGGGCGACCGGAAGACTCACAGGTTGGTGTTGAGACTGTCTGTGAATTACAAAGCGACGGAAGACTCACAGGTTGGTGTTGAGACTGTCTGTGAATTACAAAGCGACGGAAGACTCACAGGTTGGTGTTGAGACTGTCTGTGAATTACAAAGCGAGGAAGACTCACAGGTTGGTGTTGAGACTGTCTGTGAATTACAAAGCGACGGAAGACTCACAGGTTGGTGTTGAGACTGTCTGTGAATTACAAAGCGACGGAAGACTCACAGGTTGGTGTTGAGACTGTCTGTGAGTTAAAAAGGGAAGGAAGACTCACAGGTTGGTGTTGAGACTGTCTGTGAGTTACAAAGCGACGGAAGACTCACAGGTTGGTGTTGAGACTGTCTGTGAGTTACAAAGCGAGGGGAAGACTCACGGGGTTGGTGCGGGAGATGTCGGGTGGGGTTACAAAGCGAGGGAAGATCACAGGTTGGTGTTGGGGACTGTCTTGATTTTACAAATTTAATGGAAAAATCACAGGTTGGTGTTGGGGCCCTGTCTGTGAATTCCCCAAAGGGTAAGGGAAAGGGACTCCAGGTTGGTTTTGAGACTGTCTGTGAATTACAAAGTAATGGAAGACTCACAGGTTGGTGTTGAGACTGTCTGTGAATTACAAAGTAATGGAAGACTCACAGGTTGGTGTTGAGACTGTCTGTGAATTACAAAGTAAGGAAGACTCACAGGTTGGGTTGAGACTGTCTGTGAATTACAAAGTAAGGGAAAGACCACGGGTTTGGGTTGTTGAGACTGTTGTGAAAAATGGAAGACTCACAGGTTGGTGTTGAGACTGTCTGTGAATTACAAAGTAAGGGAAAGACCACAGGTTGGTGTTGAGACTGTCTGTGAATTACAAAGTAAGGAAGACTCACAGGTTGGTGTTGAGACTGTCTGTGAATTACAAAGTCAGGGAAAGACCACAGGTTGGTGTTGAGACTGTCTGTGAATTACAAAGTAGGAAGACTCACAGGTTGGTTTTGGGGAGACTGTCTGTGAATTACAAAGTAAGGAAGACTCACAGGTTGGTGTTGAGACTGTCTGTAAATTACAAAGTAAGGAAGACTCACAGGTTGGTGTTGAGACTGTCTGTAAAAAGAATGGAAGACCCCACAGGTTGGTGTTGAGACTGTCTGTAAATTTACAAAGTAATGGAAGACTCACAGGTTGGTGTTGAGACTGTCTGTAAATTACAAAGTAATGGAAGACTCACAGGTTGGTGTTGAGACTGTCTGTGAATTACAAAGTAATGGAAGACTCACAGGTTGGTGTTGAGTTCTGTGAATTACAAAGTGAATGGAAACCCCCCCCCCCCACGGGTTTGGTGTTGAACGTCTGTAAATTACAAAGAAATGGAAGATCACGGGTTTGGTTTTGAGACTGTCTGTGAAAAATTGGAAGACTCACGGGTTGGGGTTGGGGGACTGTCTGTGAATTACAAAGTTGGAAGATTCACGGGTTGGGTTTTTGAGACTGTCTGTAAATTTACAAAGTAATGGAAAAACTCGGGGGGGGGTTTGGGTTGGTTGAGACTGTCTGTAATTACAAAGTAAGGAAGACTCACTTTTTTTTGGGTTTTTTGGGGGAACTGTCTGTGAATTAAAAAGGGAAGGAAAAAAAATCACGGGTTGGGTTGAGACGGGTCTGTGAATTAAAAAGGATGGAAGACTCACGGGTTGGTGTTGAGATTTTAGAGTCTGTAAATTAAAAAGGAAGGAAGACTCACGGGTTGGTGTTGAACTGTCTGTGAATTAAAAAGGCAGGAAACTAAACGGGTTGGTGTTGAGACTGTCTGTGAATTACAAAGGAATGGAAGACCCCACAGGTTGGTGTTGAGACTGTCTGTGAATTACAAAGTAATGGAAGACTCACAGGTTGGTGTTGAGACTGTCTGTAAATTACAAAGAAGGAAGACTCACAGGTTGGTGTTGAGATTTTTTAAAAGGGAAGACTCACAGGTTGGTGTTGAGACTGTCTGTGAATTACAAAGTAATGGAGGACTCACAGGTTGGTGTTGAGACTGTCTGTGTAATGTAAGACTCACAGGTTGGTGTTGAGACTGTCTGTGTAATGTAAGACTCACAGGTTGGTGTTGAGACTGTCTGTTTTAATGTAAGACTCACGGGTTTGGGTGTTGAGACTGTCTGGGGAGCCATAAACCCTTTCCCAAACAGATTTACGGTTCCAGACCGCGTACAGCTGTTTGAAGAAATGGGGATGACCTGAAGCACAAAATGCCAAAATGTCCCCACTGCTCCCGCTGCTGCTCCCGGCCTGCGGGTGGGCTGCTACTCCCGCTCCCGCTGCTAATTACTGCTGCTACTACTCCCGCTGCTATTTGCT
Source organism: Alviniconcha marisindica (assembly GCA_018857735.1). Taxonomy (NCBI): domain Eukaryota; kingdom Metazoa; phylum Mollusca; class Gastropoda; family Provannidae; genus Alviniconcha; species Alviniconcha marisindica. Next base: position 89,553 of record JABMCL010001770.1, on the reverse strand, counting down.
GTTTGCTGCTCCCGCCCCACTACTACTACAAATATTTACTATTTGCTACTACTCCCACTATTCTGCTGCTACTGGTGCCCCCGTGCGTGCGGCGTGCGTGCTTGCACCCCGGTGCGTGCGTGCGTGTGGCGTGCGTCCCGGGGGTCCCGTGGGGGGTGCGTTTTTTTGTGTGTGTGGGGTGTTTTGGGGTGTGTGTGTGTGTGGGGGTGTGTGTGTGGGGTTGTTTTTGTGGTGTGTGGGGTGGGGGTGTGTGTTTTGGCGAGTGGTGGGGGTGTGTGTGTGTGTGGGGCTTTTATTTGTGTGTGGTGTGTGTGTGTGTGGTGTGTGTGTGTGTGTGTGTGTGGTTTTGTGTGTTTTGTTTTTTGTGTGGGGTTTTGTGTGTAGAGAGAGAGAGAGAGGGAGAGAGAGCGGGGAAAAGAGAGAGAAAAGAGAAAAGAAAAAGAGAGAGAGAGAGAGAGAGAGAGAGAGAGAGGGGGCAGCCCAGACAAAAGACAGACAGACAGACAGAGACAGAGTCAGGAGACAGAGAGACAGAGGCGTGCGTGTGTGTGTGTGCGTTCCGTGTGTGTTTTTGTGGCTGTGTGTGGGGGTGTGGGGGGAGGCCCCCGGCGTGTGTGTGTGTGTGTGTGTGTGTGTGTGTGTGTGTGTTTTTTGTGTGTGTGTGTGTGTGTTTGTGTGTGGGGTTTTGGGTTTATTTGTGTGTATGTGTGTGTGTGTGTGGGGAGAGAGAGAGAGAGAGAGAGGGGGGGAGAGAGGGGGAGAGAGAGAGAGAGAGAGACAGCCCCAGACAGACAGACAGACAGACAGACGGGAAAGACAGCAGACAGACAGACAGACAGACAGCCAGACAGACAGAAGAGAAGAGAGACGGGAAAAACAGAGACAGAGGCCAAGGGAGAGAGATTTTGTGTGTGAGTATTTTAAAGGGATAAACTGCTCACCTGTTTTTACGCTAAAACTGAATGATACGCTTGCAGTGCTTTTAGCATATTCTCTGTGGTCTGGGGTTTGGGAAACCCAATTTCAAACCCCAAATCCTTTTTCTTCACGCCAGAAAAAAAAAAACAAATCAAGGAATTTATTGCTGGAAAACAGGTGTTTTGTGGGGTGTGTGTGTGTGTGTTTTGTGGGGTGTGTGTGTGTGTGTGTGTGTGTGTGTGTGTGTGTTTTGTGTGTGTGTGTTTGTGGGGTGTTTTATGTTTAATTTGTTTTAAAGGGAGTCAGAATCCATATTCGTTTTAAAAACGGGTTTGAACTTTCCATCGGCTGAACATTTTTAGTGTAAAATTAACCAGCTTTTAAATAAGTTCAATTGTTGTTGTTGCTGTTTTTGTTGTTGCTTTTTCTGGGGGTTTCCGGGTGGGGGTGGGGGTGTGTGTGTGTATGTGTTTTGTGTGTGTGTTGTGTGTGTGTTTTGGGGTGTGTGTGTGGGGTGTGTGTGTTGTCTGTCTGTTTTTGTCTGTCGGTTTTGTCTGTTTGTCTGTTGTCTGTCTGTTGGTTTTTTTTAAAAAGGGTTAGGTGAAAGTTTTTCGGTCTCAACTCAGCCGTCAGCTGAACATTTTTCGTGTAGAATTAACCAGCTTTTAAATTAGAATTGCTGTTGTTGTTTTTGGTTGTTTCTTTTCTTTTTTAATTTGCTTGGCATGTATCCCCACCGAAAAGTAACATCCGTTTTACCATGACCAGGCATGAGAACTCTGTGATGAAAAGGAACCTACTTCTAAGTCCTGAGGCAGCTGGAAGTCGATGACCTTGGTTCTTCTGTCGGTGCCACCTTGCAGGGCGTCTTTCAGGACCAGCTGCTGGAAGTCTTCGATGAACTTCAGCATTTCCGGGTCAAGGAAGGGACTACTTCCTGTTAACATCAAAACCAAACCATGCCACAGGAATACAGTAAAGTTAATGAGGGTGATAAAAACAAAATAAACGATTTGTACCGAGCGTAAACACACAGAGCGGAAGCAAGCTTTCCTTTTTACTTTCTTTAAAAAAAATTAAAAAAATTATGACAGCTCTTTTACTTACGAATGTAAACTTAGTGCCAGATAGCCGCAATTCTCATTTAAATAACGATATGTCAGCCGTGAAGTTCCTGTCAGAAGGAAACAGAGTTTATCAAATCACAAATCGTATTCAATGTCTATAACCTACGTGGCTTATTGTTTACGTTCCAGGATTATCAAAGTCGAATTAACCAGCAATGCAGAAATTAGAAATATCACATGTATACACACGGTTATGACACATCTCTGACATTAGCATATACACGCACACAGAAACATAACACCACACACCACACCACACACACACACACACAACCCCCCACACACACAACAAAACACACCACAACAAAACAACAAAACAAACAACAAAAACACTCTCCCTCTCTCTCTCTCTCTCTCTCTCTCCCCTCTCTCTCTCTCTCTCCCCCCCCCCCACACACACACACACACACACACACACCAAAAACAACAAACAAAAACACAAAAAAACCAAAAAACAACAAAAAAGCTTCCTTTCCCCTTCCCCCCCCCCCCCCCCTTTTTTTACCCCCCCCCCCCCCCCCCCCCCCCCCCCCCCCCCCCCCCCCCCCCCCCCCCCCCCCCCCCCCCCCCCCCCCCCAAACCCCCCAAACACACCCCAACACACCCCCACACACACAAAAAGCAAAACAACAACAACAACAAAAAACAGTAAAAAAACGCGATCAATCCACAGCAGACACTGTAGTCTATACATACGTGAAGTCGCCATGTTTCTTCGATGCTGCCAGGAATCGATATGTGCAGCAAGCTCAGACCGGCACAGCTCGCTACGCGGTAACCAGGGACAACGGAATGCAGCACGACAAACCGGCTGTGTCAGCCGTCTAAACCTGCACGTGAAACAAGGGGTGAATTATTCATTTTTTTCAATCAGAGCTCAGGAGCTGTGTGAAAGTCGAGGTATACCAATGGAGAGACTGACAAACGGACACACAGACACTGAGGCAAGAGGTACCAGTATACCAATGGAGAGACTGACAAACGGACACACAGACACTGAGGCAAGAGGTACCAGTATACCAATGGAGAGACTGACAAACGGACACACAGACACTGAGGCAAGAGGACCAGTATACCAATGGAGAGCTGACAAACGGATACACCAAGACACTGAGGCAAGAGGTACCAGTATACCAATGGAGAGACTGACAAACGGAACACAGACACTGAGGCAAGAGGTACCAGTATACCAATGGAGAGACTGACAAACGGATACACCAAGACACTGAGGTAAGAGGTACCAGTATACCAATGGAGAGACTGACAAACGGACACCAAGACACTGAGGCAAGAGGTACCAGTATACCAATGGAGAGACTGACAAACGGACACACAGACACTGAGGCAAGAGGTACCAGTATACCAATGGAGAGACTGACAAACGGATACACCAAGACACTGAGGCAAGAGGTACCAGTATACCAATGGAGAGACTGACAAACGGACACACAGACACTGAGGCAAGAGGTACCAGTATACCAATGGAGAGACTGACAAACGGACACACAGACACTGAGGCAAGAGGTACCAGTATACCAATGGGAGACTGACAAACGGACACACAGACACTGAGGCAAGAGGTACCAGTATACCAATGGAGAGACTGACAAACGAAAACACAGACACTGAGGCAAGAGGTACCAGTATACCAATGGAGAGACTGACAAACGGACACACAGACACTGAGGCAAGAGGTACCAGTATACCAATGGAGAGACTGACAAACGGACACACAGACACTGAGGCAAGAGGACCAGTATACCAATGGAGAGACTGACAAACGGATACACCAAGACACTGAGGCAAGAGGTACCAGTATACCAATGGAGAGACTGACAAACGGACACACAGACACGAGGGAAAGGTACCAGATACCAATGGAGAGACTGACAAACGGACACACAGGGCACTGAGGCAAGAGGTACCAGTATACCAATGGAGAGACTGACAAACGGACACACAGACCCCCTGAGGCAAGGGTACCAGTATACCAAAAGGGGAGACTGACAAACGAACAACAGAACTGAGGCAAGAGGTACCCGTATACCAATGGAGAGATGACAAACGGACACACAGACCTGAGGCAAGAGGTCCCGTATCCAATGGAGAGACTGACAAACGGACACACAGACACTGAGGCAAGAGGACCAGTATACCAAGGAGAGACTGACAAAAGGGCACACAGACATGAGGCAAGAGGTACCAGTATACCAATGGGAGACGACAAACGGCAACAGACACTGGGCAAAGGTACCAGTATACCCAAAGGGAGACTGACAAACGGACACACAGACACTGAGGCAAGAGGTACCAGTTACCAATGGAGAGACTGACAAACGGACACACAAACACTGAGGCAAGAGGTACCAGTATCCAATGGAGAGACTGACAAACGGACACACAGACACTGAGGCAAGAGGACCAGTATACCATGGAGAAACTGACAAACGGACACACAGACACTGAGGCAAGAGGTACCAGTATACCAATGGAGAGACTTACAAACGGACTCACAGACACTGAGGCAAGAGGCACCAGTATACCAGTGGAGAAACTGACAAACGGACAGACACTAAGGTACCAGAAAAGGGGACTTCAAACGGGAAACACTGGCAAAGCGGTTCCAGTATACCCTATAGTAAGTAAACGTGGTGCTTAACGTCTACAGAAACCATAAGGCTTATTAGGGATGGTATACCCTATCCGCAGCCTCGTTATGGAGAAGAGGGGTATAATCAGTGCGTGACAAGGCAATTGTGGTCACAATGGCCTGGAAATCTCAGTGACGATGAGATCACCAGCAACTGACCTCGGTCATTAGGTCAGGTACTGGTGGGGTTTAAATAAGTCTCATTGTAATATTAGAGTATTATCGAAGCGTGGCGGAACTGATACGTTGAAAAGGTCAAAGTGGAAAGGTTTTAGCCTGTCAAATTGGCATGGCTATAGCCTGTCCTGTCAAACTGGCATGGTTATAGCCTATCAAACTGGCATGGTTATCAGCTGTCAAATTGGCATGGTTATGGACTATCAAATTGGCATAGTTACAGCCTGTCAAACTGGCATGGTTATAGCTTGTCAAATTGGCATGGCTATATATAGAGCCTGTACACACGTACATGTACATACACACACACACACACACACACACACACACACACACACACACACACACACACACACACACACACACACACACACACACACATACGCACACGCATACACACACACACACACACACACACACACACACACACACACACACACACGCACACACACATACACAAACACACACACACATACACACACAAACACACACACACACACACACACACACACACACACACACACACACTATCCTCACTCTAGCCTGCTATTTTAACGTCGGTTTAAAATTATTCAGCTCAGTGTAAACCTGCCCAGCGATAGCCTAAAACTAACTGTACACGCCCGTGCCGAGAGTCAAGCTTGTCGGCCTAATCTGTGAAACGAAGTTCCTCTCTCCAGTCACCCGATACTAGACTGAAAGAACAACGCGAAAGGCCACAGAACATCAGACGAGTGCATGCATATATACTTACCATTACAGTACATAGCGTATCATGCACTGAATCGCGATAATAGCATACAGTACGTGCATACCCGCACGTCGTGCACACACCTTATGACCTCGGTTGAGGTGCTGCTTTACGTCCACCGAAACCGCAGCTTTATTGGGCACTGACGGGAGCCCAGGACGTTCACCTCGACTGCAGTTTACACAATTCCTGAGCTCTGTTACGACCTGGTATTGACACTGACGTTATATAGCTACCACTGACTGAGCAACACATACAGACCACCACTGAGCAGCACGGCATACAGAGAATAAGCTAAGCGGTGTTTCAGTGTCGGCACTGATGTACAGCCGGCCTTACGGACACTTGGTCAGCCTGTACCTTCCTTTCAAAGCATGGCAGGCTCATATATATATATATATATATATATATATATATATATATTATAATAAATTAAAATATAATTATTTAATTAAATATATTTTTAATAGGGAAGGGTAAAAAAAAAGGAGCGGAGTGTCAAAATGGAGACCCAGCAGGCGGCGAGGGAAAACAGGTTTTATTCTACAGCAGCAGACAATTTTCCCAGCCCCCCCAAAAATCCTCACGCGCACGCATAGATAAGAAAAATGCGCGGGCCGCAAGGAACACACGCTATCGTTACAATAAATGGGCCCCTTTGGACCAAAAAAGGGCTACATTGTTTTTCCCTTGGCCCGCAAAATTTACAGTTTCCTCAACAATAACTAAACAAATTAAAAACATGAAAACATCAAATAAAAGCTACAGTTAAAACCCTTTTTAAACCATATAAAAAAATGTACAAAAGACTTTTTAATTTCAAAAAGAGGGGAAGCGGGGTTGCACCTGTCTATAAGCAGATTCGACAACTAAATCACAATAACACAATGTACAAAATAAACTGTCACTAAAACTTATACAGAATAAAGAGCACGCTCCCACGGAAAAAGGTACATAACAATTACAATAAACGCTCTATAAAAGCAAGACCACTCAAAGCTAGTATAAAAAAACGGTGCGATTTTTCGCCTGGGGCCATTTTAGTCGAAACAGCGCTGATAGTGATACAATATTTATGAATAAACTAGCTTCTACAGTACACAAACTCAAAATTTAATTTAAACCCAAAAATAAACACAAACATGAAGTCACTAAGCAAAATACTATACGACAAAGCACTGATGACACAGAATTACTTTCATCGAGTCAAACCAACGTTCACTACTATTCACTAGTATACACAGAAAATCGCCATGCAGACAGGATAAAAGAATGGACCTAGAGAGGCATGGGATACTGATTAAGCTCGACCCTGCGTCTAAATAAGATCTAAATAAACATTCTAAGATCCCAATTATATTACACGGGTTTGGTGTATAACAAAAAGGACTAGGGAAAAGGATGGTAAACAAAAAGCGGTAAAAAATTTTAAAGGGGAGTAAACGATTTGAAAAGGCGCGCCCGGCGGCTATTGCCGGTGGTGTGAGAAGGCCATTGGCTTTTACGCAACACGCAGCGCTTAAAAACAAAAGCTCGTCGCCCCGGGTTTCCCCGGGGTTACAAAAGTACAGTAATAAATTGCATGGATATAATAACCGCGGCGGGATTATTGTAAAAACGTACAAAGAGCACTTGCTCACATATATATAAAACCAAACGTCCGTGCGTGCGTGTTGCGGTATTGGTGACTCTGCACTGACGAAACAGGCACCGTTATGAGCGAAATTGCACGCATTTACTTACTTTGTTTTAGTTACTAGCTAGTTCTATTACTTGTCATAGGCACATAGCCGTGCAGCCGCAGTAGTCCACACACGAATTATCCGTTGAAGTGTTGCTTTACGTCCACAGAAACCGTAGGCTTATCAGTTAGGGACGGGAGCCCAGGACGGCCACCTCGACTGACTTTCACTGACACAGCTCCTGGCACGCGTTCCCGGGGGGGGTAAATTTTTTTAATGTCCCAGATGTCAGTTGACATATTAGGGACAAAAGGGGCCAAAGCCGAAGACGGTTAAAAACTTTGTCCACAGAAACCAGGAGGCTCGTTAGGACGGACAGCTCAGGACGGCCACCTCGACTCTCACACAGCTCCGGCCTGAGCTCTGCGTTACCCGTATTTTACTAGTTACTTACATAGCCACACCTGAACGCCACAAAGGGGTGCATCTAGTCGTTGTGTCATGTCACACAGCTGTGGGGCCTTTTCAAACAGTGCCGTCACCCTCTTATCAATGCTGCTCATGATGTGTCCACAGGCGCTTTACATCAGACAAACACCGAGAGAACTCGAACTCAAACTTCAAAACTTTATTTTACAGAGATTGTAGTTTAGGTTCAGTCAAAAACCTGCCTAACAACTATCGTCTTTGCTAAGCTACCAATGAATAAAAACAAAATTGCAGGGCATCATTTTTTTTATACATGTATATAAGCTTCAATGAGTAAATGATATTTTATACATTAAGATTTATACATGGAGCATAAGAACTTCCACATAAAAAATAAAAAAAATTATGTTCACAACGTCAGAGAGACAGAGAGAAGGAGACAGACAGACAGAGACAGAGGCAGACAGACAGAGGCGGGGGGAAGGGGACAGACAGACAGTCAGACAGACAGACAGACAGGCAGGCAGGCAGGCAGGCAGGCAGATAAATGTGCTACAGGCAGACTGTTTTCAATCTTCGATTCCCACGCCCCAGTCTTTAACAAACAGCTAGTCTCCCGTTTTCGTCTTGCGATAATTAATTGATCCTATGTTGATAGGCAACGGTCTCGCTAGTATTTATTTATGCCACCAGCCAATCTATCTACCTGACATTGTTTGTCTGTTTGTTGTTTGTTGTTTTTGTTTTTTCGCTACACTTTGTTTTGACTGTTTCCCACTGACTGTTCCGTTGTGGGGTTTTGTTTAGTTTTTGTTTGTTTTTTGTTTTTCTTTGTTTGTTCTTTCTCTCGTTTTTTCTCTTTTGTGTGTGTGTGTGTGTGTGTGTGTGTGTGTGTGTGTGTGTGTGTGTGTGTGTGTGTGTGTGTGTGTGTGTGTGTGTGTGTGTGTGTGTGTGTGTGTGTGTGTGTTCTTTCTTTCTTTGTTTTCTCTTCAGTGTTTTTGTCAGTCACGTCTCATTTATTGTTAATTTGGTGAAATTAGTCATCCGCCGTACAGTCACTGTGCTTTCTTATCAACTGTATGAGCTCATCGCCTATAAGCTGAAAGCTTGTTGATGAGCACGTAACGATTTATTGTATCTTTATTTTGTCTGGAATAAATTTTTGTTTAAACCAACGTCAAGGGACGTATCCGGCCGTCAACTTCCTATCGGCCTTCCGCCCAGGCATTGTACGCATGTCCGATTCAGTAATCACATGATCGGATTTAAAAAAAGAAAGCAAAAAAAGATCGGTATATAGAATCATTTATTGAAAACAAAAACAAGTAATCACATGATCGGTGTTTAGAATATATCATTTATTGAAAACAAAAAACAAACTAGTATGTCATGTGCCTGTGGCCGACCATGACATGCTCGCTGTATCTGGTTCGTGTCCTCGACACAGTCTTACGACGGCCTTGTACAAAGGTCGTGGCAGCTATGCTTGTGCTCGCGCGACATGAGCCGGTTTGGCCTAGCGGTAAGGCTGGTATGCTGGTAGGCAGAAGGACCTCGGTTCGATTCCGCTTCGGCTCTCATTTCGCTTCAGAAAGGTTGTGGTTTGTGGACACTGTCTTGTGACTTTGTCCCTCACAGTTAATGAAACATTAAAATGGCTCTCATCGCTGCGTATTCTGGTGGTGACAGCGTAGCGACAGGTATATCATCTCCCTTTTCCCCCACCTCCACACCCACCCACCCTGTCCCTGTACCTAATAAGCCTTATGGTTTCTGTGGACATTAAGCACCGTCTTACTCATACACTGAAAATGTTTTCTCATAAAATAACTTTCGTTTTTAACAGTGTGTGTGTGTGTGTGTGTGTGTGTGTGTGTGTGTGTGTGTGTGTGTGTGTGTGTGTTGTGTGTGTGGGTGTGTGTGTGTGTGTGTGTGGTGTGTGTGTGTGTGTGTGTGTGTGTGTGTGTGGTGTGTGTGTCGTGTGTGTGTGTTTGTGTGACTCTGTGTGTGGGTGTGTGTGTGTGTGTTGTGTGTGTGTGTGTTGTGTGTTGTGTGTGTGTGTGTGTGTGTGTGTGTGTGTGTGTGTGTGTGTGTGTGTGTGTGTGTGTGTGTGTGATGTGTGTGTGTGTGTGTGTGTGTGTGTGTGTGTGTGTGTGTGTGTGTGTGTGTGTGTGTGTGTGTGTGTGTGTGTGTGATGTGTGTGTGTGTGTGTGTGTGTGTGTGTGTTGTGTGTGTGTGTGTGTGTGTGTGTGTGTGTGTGTGTGTGTGTGTGTGTGTGTGTGTGTGTGTGTGTGTGTGTGTGTGTGTGTGTGTGTGTGTGTGTGTTGTGTGTGATGTGTGTGTGTGTGTGTGTGTGTGTGTGTGTGTGTGTGTGTGTGTGTGTGTGTTGTGTGTGTGTGTGTGTGTGTGTGTGTGTGTTGTGTGTGTGTGTGTGTGTGTGTGTGTGTGTGTTGTTGTGTGTTGGTGTGTGTGTGGTTGTGTGTGTTTGTGTGTGTGTTGTGTGTGTGTGTGTGTGTGTTGTGTGTGTGCGTGTGTTGTTGTTTTGTTTGCTTTTTGCACGTAAGGGAAGTCTATCCCTGGCATTTCGACGCGTTTTGCCTTGTGTTCAGTTTTAATCTTGTCTATTCTGATTTTTCTGTTGTTATTGTTGTTTGTTTTGGCTGTCAGATGTTTTTGTTTGTTGGTTTTGTTTTTTCTCTTGTCGTCTAAAAATAATAATTATATATTGCTGTTTCTCATATGGCGCATGTATATTATACATTGTTAGTTGTCATAATTATATGTATTATGTTTGTGAAACTTAGAAAATGTTGGAGAATGTTGTAAAGCGCAGTGAGTTTGCGTACACCAGAGAATAACGCTATACAAAAGTTATCTATTATTATTATTATTGTTTTTCCTGTTGTTTTTAAAACTGTAAAACATACAACAACAGCACGCACGCACAAAACACACAACAACACACCACACACACAGCACGCACCCCCCCCCACACACACACACACACACACTCACACACATGCACTCCGCACGCACATGCACACACCCTCGCCCCACAGCACGCGCGCACAACCACCACATGCGCACACGCACGCACATGCACACACACATACGCCACGCACCCGCACACCACGCACGCGCGAGCGCGCACAGACACACACGCACACGTACACATACACACGCACACACGCTCGCGCGCTCGCGCACACACACACACACACACACACACACACACACACACACACACACACACACACACACACACACACACACACACACACACACACACACACACACGAAGTTAGTTAGACAAAGATAGAGAGTGAAGAATAAGACTGTACGTCAACTCGAACAGTTTACAAAAATGTAATTCATGTAAAGCAAGTCGGCGGCGCATTGTCATGACATGTATAATAAAAAAATCAGACACAAAAATGAATAAATGAACACAATAATATGTTTCGATGGAAACAATGATCGGATGTTAAGATGTCCTGGTATTTTACATTTTTACACAAAACTGAAAACACGTCAGTAGAAACAAACAACTGATTCTCTACCATGACATAATTGGCATTTTTGTAGAGGATAAAAAGACCTACAAATATTAACTTAGAAAATGATGTTGTGAGTTTCCAAGTTGTACAATGGATATGTACAGCTGTAGACAGTACCTGAGAATAGTTTGTACACGCTGTCATGATGTGTATAATTATAACCACTTGTCTCACGGCTGTATGGTCGCATATTGTTGACATTGTACCGAGTTATAGAGCTCTAATATCTGAGACTTTACTCTGTTCTCAAACCTCTTTTGACATTTTCTATTATTGGCAGACTGGTGGACAGAAACGAGGCTGGTACTCGCATTTCTCATCTTCACAATATCTAAATAAACTTATTGATAATACAATGTATAGGCACATTAAAAAACAAACAAACGAAACAAAAGAGACACACTTTATATTTGGACGGAATTCGATAAGGCACTTCACAATGCATCATTCTTTCTCACAATTAATCAAGAAATCATCACAATGAGTTCCTCCCCTGCCCCACCCAGTAGTAAAAACCAATATAAATATCCCTCACTTTTTTCCCTTTTTGTTGTTGTTGTTGTTGTTGTTGTTGTCTTTTTCTTTTTTTCTCTCTCTCTCTCTCTCTTCCTGTCTCCACTCTCTTTTGGTGTTTTCCTTCTTGGTCGAAACACAGATCGTTTTTGATTTTTTTTTTAAATATTTGATGTTGGTTGGAGTTACGGCCCCTTTGATCATCAGAGTTATCTGTCCCAAAGTAAAAGGAACATATGAAAAGCTATGGGCCTGGAAAGTTTAACTGAAGCAGACTTCTCCTAACTGGATGCCGAACTGTTGGTTTTGACGACCCACATCGAACAGAAGCACGTCTGTGACTGGCAGAATGTCCGTCTTGTTGGTGCGGATGTCGAAGATGGCGGTATGCCATTGGTTGTCCTTGACCTGAAACATCCAATCAGAATGATGCTTAAAAACCGCTACATGCATACTGTTTCGCAAATCATATATCCGACACGAACTAGCTGCGATTTGCCCCTGCCCTCTATTGGGCGATTCAGCGAAGTTGGTTTACTAGAGTGTATGCCCTTTGTAATCTTTCGCGCAAGAAGTCGTGAGAGGTCGGAGCGCACTTCCGGGCCGAATTCTGAGTAGGCGTTGCTTCACGCTGTGTATAACAGTGGAAATTGAACCTAGAATTACGAAGCAGTACAAATGCTAATACTGTTGCAGTTGCAAAAATTACCGTGGAAATGGGATGGAGGGTGCAAAAAAAATGTCTTTGCGTCGGTTTTTGGCTGACCAGAAGATCGCGAGTTTGTAGAAAAAAATGCGTTTTGGGGCATCCTATAGCACGAGCAACTGTTATTGCTTATTGCCAGACACATTATGATTACGGGCCTCCAAAAATGCCTTTAAAGTTGGCAGCGTAAAATTCGCAAATTCACTGTCACCGCCTTCCATTGTGAAGAAAGTGCGCACCTGAAGTAAAAGCAGCCAAGGGACTTAAGCGATGCCGGGCAAAAGTCAAGGGAATTAACAACCCCGCCTGAATCGCCTAATAGTTCCATACAGTTGGAGATAATTCGATGCTGTTCCAGTGGAGCTTTGCTAAAAGAGACAGGAAGATACTGATCCATTTGGACACTCCCCGGGGTGGTGTCTGGTAGCTAGACCTCTTAGGCTAGAGTGTGGTACAAAACTCGGCCTACAAACTTGGTCTTGTCAAGCTTGGTGGATTTGATGTACAAGCTAGAACTAGCTGGTGATATAGAACACCACCTTATGTACCTTTTTGGGTCAAAGTTTGGTGGACTTTATGTACTACGAAGTGCTACAATGCGATACGAAAACTATGCCTACAAACTTGGTCTTGTCATTCTTGGTGGATTTGATGTACTAGCTAGCACTAGCTGGTGATATAGAACACCACCTTATGCACCTTTGGGGGGGGTGGGGGGGGGGGCAAAGTTTGGTGGACTTTATGTACTACGAAGTGCTACAATGCGATACGAAAACTCCATTTGCACTCTTGCCTGGGTGATGAGTTCGTAGATCTACGTGCACTAGAAATATTTGGCAATATAAAACTCCACATTACGTACTGGTTCACTTTTTTTGTACTAGTACTACAGGGTGTTACAAAAATCCACCTGCATACATATCTTCGTAAAAATTGGTGGACTTCCTGTACTCCACTTACGCTCTCGTCCTAGGTAAAGTGACTGGTATAATTCCTGAACTAGTATTAGGGGGAAATACCAAACTGTGCTTGCACACTTGACCTACATGAAGGGTTCAGTGGAACTAGTGAACTGGTGCTGGAGGGAGATACAAAACTGTGCTTATATACACGCGCGTCTTTTGCGAAGTGTTTGGTGGATGTCTTTAATTAGTTCTGGTGGGATATACAAAACTGCACTTACACAGTCGTCCACGATGAAGAGTTTGGTGGATGTCTTTAATTAGTTCTGGTGGGATATACAAAACTGCACTTACACAGTCGTCCATGATGAAGAGTTTGGTGGATGTCTTTAATTAGTTCTGGTGGGATATACAAAACTGTACTCACACACTCGCTAGTGCTAGTGGGATAGTGCTAGTGGGATAGTGCTAGTGGGATATACAAAACTGTACTTGCCCTTGGTCCTTCACCAGTGCTAGTGGGATATACAAAACTTTACTTACACACTCGCCCTTGGTGAAGAGTTTAGTGGAAGTGGAAGCCCTTCACCAATGCTAGTTGGATATACAATCCTTGTAAAATAAAGTTTTCAAGTTCGAGTACAAAACTGTACCTGCCTTTGGTGAAGAGTTTGGTGGACGTCATTCACCAGTGCTAGTGGGATATACAAAACTGTACTTACACACTTGTCCTTGGTGATGAGTTTGGTGGACGTCCTTCACCAGTGCTAGTGGGATATACAAAACTGTACTTACGCACTCGCCCTTGGTGAAGAGTTTGGTGGAAGTGGAAGCCCTTCACTGGTTCTAGTTGGATATACAAAACTGTACTTGCCCCTGGTGAAGAGTTTGGTGGAAATGGAAGCCCTTCACTGGTTCTAGTTGGATATACAAATCTGTACTTGCTCCTTGGTGAAAAGTTTGATGGAAGTGGACGCCCTTCACTGGTTCTAGTTGGATATACAAAACTGTACTTGCCCTCGGTGAAGAGTCTGGTGGACGTCCTTCACCAGTGCTAGAGGGAAATTCAGAACTCTACTTACACACTCGTCCGTGGTGAAAAGCTTGGTGGACTTCTTGTACTTGGTCTCCACAGTGTCCAGCTCGTCTCCGGTGTACAACGTGAGCCTGGTTCCGTAAGCCTCGCTGTTGAAGCAGTGGTAGGACACCACCTGCCGAGCTCCCTCAGAGTACAGCTGCAGGAACTTCAGCTGACTGAAGTCCGTCTTGTAGAAGAACTGAAAGCAGCAAGGGGGTCGTAGTTGTGGTGATTTTAATAATAATAATACGTAATTCTTATATAGCGCCTAATCCAACTTGACTGGCTCAAAGCACTTCACAATTCAAAACAAGAATGGAAATCAAAATCAATACATGAAACATGCATACACCAGACGATCCAACGTCAACAGCAAAGCGCATCGGCAAACATGCACACATCCTGGAACAATCGGTGCAACCTAGACAAGCAATGCAGCTATACATGGACCATGGAAACATCTCATGATTGGAAATTTTCAGTGTTAAGTTAGGCGCGTTGGGTTGGATGAATTCTGCCTTGAAGAAAAATGTGGAAAGAGAATAGGGTAGTTGTTGTAATATAGTTACAATGATTTCCTAGAGCTTTTAGGCTTCTTTGGCTGAATGAAGTGCTGAAGTCCAACCCTAACTGTATGTACGTTGCCATTTTGTCTGCATGTATATTATCCACGAAGCATCAGTAGCAGCGATCCACACCTCAGCTACCCCTGCATCTTTGCCTTCGTTAAAATCGTCCATGAAGCATTCGTCCAGCATGGCAAGACTAGCTACCAGTGGCTACAGAATCAAAAATATGAAACAAGAATGACTGCTAGCGTTCTAACACATGAAAGGTGCAAAAGACAAAAACACAATCTGCAAAATTTTGGAGTGATCCCCTTTTGACTAATCCATGAAAATCCACTGTGGCAATTAGACTTCCAAGCTCTTGCTACAAAACGTACTAACTGACTAAACCTATCCAGCTCCAACTGCACCCCCCTCCAAAAAGAAAACAAACAAAAACAAACAACCACGCAACAACAACAGCAACAGTTATTTCGCTTCTGGTCTCATTTTTCATCGTTTTTAACCGTTTAACTGTTGTTTTAGAGTCGTTTTGTAACACGAAGGGGATTACCCCGAAAATGTGCAGATTGTGAATCTGTGTTATAATAAATAAGCGTTCTTTTGAATCTTTTATGTGTTTGCCACCGTTCATATCGTCCATGAAGCATTTGTCCACAATGTCAATTAGTCTTTGAAACGATCGATAAATAAATAACTACCTGACTAACCCTAACTTGCCCCTTTACCCCTTTGCCACCGTTCATATTGTCCATGAAGCATTTGTCCACAATCACCATCAGTCTCTCAAGCTATTGCTACAGAACTAACTGACTAACCCTAACAATCCCATACCTCGTTGCCACCGTTTATATCGTCCATGAAGCATTTATCTGTTGAACTAACTGACTATAACCCTAACTATCCCCTACCTCTTTACCACCGTTCATATTGTCCATGAAGCATTTATCTGCAGAACTAACTGACTAACCCTCACTAGCCCCATACCTCTTTGCCACCGTTCATATCGTCCATGAAGCATTTGTCCACAGTGACCATCAGTCTCTCAAGCTATTGATACAGAACTAACTAACTGACTAACCCTAACTATCCTATACCTCTTTGCCACCGTTCATATTGTCCATGAAGCATTTGTCCACACTCAGGCTATTGTTACGGAACGAACTAACTGACTAACCCTCACTAGCCTCATACCTCTTTGCCACCGTTCATATCGTCCATGAAGCATTTATCTGTAGAATTAATTGCCTAACCCTAACTATCCCCTACCTTTTTGCCACCGTTCATATCGTCCATGAAGCATTTATCTGTAGAACTAATTGCCTAACGCTAACTATCCCCTACCTCTTTGCCACCGTTCATATCGTCCATGAAGCATTTATCTGTAGAACTAATTGCCTAACCCTAAGTATCCCCTACCTCTTTGCACCGTCCATATCGTCCATGAAGCATTTATCTGTAGAACTGACTATAACCCTAACTATCCCCTACCACTTTACCACCGTTCATATCGTCCATGAAGAATGTATCAGTGCAACTAATTGCCTAACCCTAACTATCCCCTACCTCTTTGCCACCGTACATATCGTCCATGAAGCATTTATCTGTAGAACTAACTGGCTAACCCTAACTATCCCCTACCTCTTTGCCACCGTTCATATCGTCCATGAAGAATGTATCTGTAGAACTAATTGCCTAACCCTAACTATCCCCTACTTCTTTGCCACCGTTCATATTGTCCATGAAGCATTTATCTGCAGAACCAACTGACTAACCCTCACTAGCCAATACCTCTTTGCCACCGTTTATGTCGTCCATGAAACATTTTTCCACAGTGACCATCAGTCTCTCAAGCTATTGCTACAGAACAAACTAACTGACTAACCCTAACTATCCCATACCTCTTTGCCACCGTTCATATTGTCCATGGAACATTTGTCCACAGTGACCATCAGTCTCTCAAGCTATTGCTACAGAACGAAATAACTGACTAACCCTCACTAACCTCATACCTCTTTGCCACCGTTCATATTGTCCATGGAATATTTATCTGTAGATCTAACTGGCTAACCCTAACTATCCCCTACCCCTTTGCCACCGTTCATATCGTCCATGAAGCATTTGTCTTCAGAACTAACAAAATAACCCTAACCACCCCCTACCTCTTTGCCACCGTTCATATCGTCCATGAAGCATTTATCTGTAGAACTAATTGCCTAACCCTAACTATCCCCTACCTCTTTGCCACCGTTCATATCGTCCATGAAACATTTGTCCACAGTGACCATCAGTCTCTCAAGCTATTGCTACAGAAATAACTAACTGACTAACCCTAACTATCCCATACCTCTTTGCCACCGTTTATATCGTCCATGAAGTATTGTCCAGCGCGGCCGTCCTTGGTCCACCTCCCGCGGTCAAAGAAGGACGGGCTGGGACGGATGCAAGTCTCCATGGTGTCCATGCGGCAGTAGACCAGGATGGCGTCCACGGCGGTTCCGGCGTTGGGATCGATCCAGTACTTGCCTGCATGGCATTGAGGTGATGGGGCGTTAGTTGGTTAGTAACTGGATTTTAACGTCCTGTCAGCCGCTGTATGTGTGTGTATGTGTGTGTGGAGAGGGGGGGGGGGGGGGTGGTGTGTGTGTGTGTGTGTGTGTTGGGGGGTTATTTGCGTGTGTGTGTGTGGTGATGGTGGGGGGGGGGGGGGAGAGAGAGTGTGTGTGTGTGTGTGTGTGTGTGTATGCATGCGTGCCTGCTTATGTACGTGTCCTTACCATTCTTGCCATACATTCTGCAATTTACTCACCATTCTTGCCACACTTTCAACAACTTACTCACCATTCTTGCCACACTTTCTACAGCTTACTCACCATTCTTGCCACACGTTCTACACCTTACTCACCACTCTCGCCACACTTTCAACAGCTTACTCACCATTCTTGCCACACGCTCTACAGCTTACTCACCATTCTTGCCACACGCTCTACAGCTTACTCACCATTCTTGCCACACGTTCTACACCTTGCACACCATTCTTGCCACACGTTCTACAGCTTACTCACCATCCACGCCACACTTTCTTACAATTACTCACCATCCCCGCCACACGTTCAACAACTTACTCACCATCCTCGCCACATTTTCTACAGCTTACTCACCACTCTCGCCACACGTTCTACAGCTGACTCGCCCTGTGACTCTCGCCACACTTTCTTGCAGCGTACTCACCATCCTCGCCACACTTTCGACAGCGTACTCACCATCCTCGCCACACTTTCTACAACTTACTCACTATCCTTGCCACACGTCCCACATCGTACTCACCGCTCTTGAAGTCGGGGTTGTGCTCCTTGATGTCGCGACACGTCAGACCGGGGCTGGTGGGTTTGCCGGTGGGACGACGTAGGCGGGTCAGCGCTTCACGTGCAAAGTTCAAGCCCTCGTATGCCTCAAGCGTCTGCACGCACACCAGGGGGAAACAGATACGTCTGGGTCACAGTCAACTTCTGGGTCACACTCGGCACAGAAACAGTCAACCTTCTGGGTCACACTCGGCACAGAAACAGTCAACGTCTGGGTCACACTCAGCAAAGACACGTCTGGGTCACACTCAAAACAGAAACAGTAAACGTCTGGGTCACAGCAGGGAAACAGTAATTGTCTGGGTCACACTCAGCACAGAAACAGTAAACGTCTGGGTTACAGCAGGGAAACAGTAAACGTCTGGGTCACACTCACAAAAGAAACAGTAAACGTCTGGGTCACACTCAACACGGAAACAGTAAACGTCTGGGTCACATTCAACAAGGAAACAGTAAACGTCTGGGTCACACTCAGCACATAAACAGTAAACGTCTGGGTCACACTCAGCATAGAAACAGTAAACGTCTGGGTCACACTCAGCACAGAAACAATAAATGTCTGGGTCACACTCAAAACAGAAACAGTAAACGTCTGGGTCACATTCAGCACAGAAACAGTAAACGTCTGGATCACAATCAGCACGTAAACAGTAAAGGTCTGGGTCACACTCAGCACGGAAACAGTAAAAGTTTGAGTCACACTCACTCAGCACGGAAACAGTAAACGCCTGGGTCACACTCAGCACGGAAACAGTAAACGTTTGAGTCACACTCACTCAGCACGGAAACAGTAAACGTCTGGGTCACACTCAGCACGGAAACAGTAAACATCGGGGTCACATCCAGCACGGAAACAGTAAACTCCTGGTTCGCATCCAGCAAGGAAACAGTAAACGTATGGGTCACACTCAGCACACAGCATGGAAACAGTGAACGTCTGGGTCACATACAACATAAAAACAGTAAACGTCTAGGTGACAGCCATAACACAGCATAGAAACAAAGATCTAGCTAAAATCCAGCACACAACTGTGCGCAGTCGCAAAGGGAACTTTACGAAACAGATTAGTCACAAGCAGCTGAAACTTCTGAGTATTTACAGTACAACACAATAATACAATACAACAATTCTTTATTAATCCTTTATTAATCAAGTACTTATCATCAAAGTCCCTGCTTTATCCTTTTTATGCGTGAGTAGTATTCACATGTTTGTATGGTATCAAGTGAACGAACCGTGAATCGAAATTGGTCTAATTAAATGCGTAGAGCCACTTCTTTTATTCGTATTAACAGTCTTACGAACCGTGAATCGAAATTAGTCTAGTTAAATGCTCAGAGCAAGTTCTTTCATTCGAATTAACATTCTTACTGAGCTAGATCATGGTGGAAACCCAGATCGAAAGCGAGGCTGGTGACAGTAAAACTGTAGAGAACGAGTAGAGATTTTGTCGTCTGTATACCGTAGCCTACATTCGTAACTAAGCCTCGCTTTCGATCGGTTACCCTGGCGACCTCACATTATGAAATTTCCTTGGGAATGGTCTATTCTCGCAGTAAATAAGGGAGAAGACACACTTGTGTCTAGGCATATACTATGAAGGCTAAAGAAAGAAATACTGTACTTACATCCAGTGGCTGGTCGTATTGCTGAAAAGAGAAGAAAGAGAATAGCTTTCAATCATATACTCTAAAAGAGAAGAAAGAGAACACATTTTAGCTTTCAATGAGTTATTCCAAAGTAGTAAAGTGCAAATCGGTCAATCATAGTTCGATACTTAACACACACACACACACACACATACACACACACACACACACACACACACACACACACACACACACACACACTCTCTCTCTCTCTCTCTCTCTCTCTCTCTCTCTCTCTCTCTCTCTCTCTCTCTCTCTCTCTCTCTCTCTCTCTCTCTCTAAGCAACCGTTCGAATAGAGCAAGCGTGCAACATGGTCCGAGAACATGTAAATGCATATGCCCCATTGGTTTAAAACAAAGAAATGTCGCGAACAAAACTGTGCACTGTTTAT
This sequence comes from Alviniconcha marisindica, assembly GCA_018857735.1. Classification (NCBI taxonomy): domain Eukaryota; kingdom Metazoa; phylum Mollusca; class Gastropoda; family Provannidae; genus Alviniconcha; species Alviniconcha marisindica. The sequence goes on along the minus strand of JABMCL010001770.1, from coordinate 69,086 downwards.
CCCGCCCTACCAATATCACTATCATGCAAAAGTGACTAGCAAAAGAATCGATCCTCGAATATATACATAGAGGAGATAATGAGACAGACAGAAATAGAGAGCAGCGTGTGAGGGCTGGGAAGTTGGAGAGGTGGCGTCGGGTGGGGTAGGGGGACACCCATTTTGCATTCTCTATGCGGGGATAGCTCAGTGGTTAGAGCGTCGGACTCGTGACTGAAAGGTCGCGGGTTCGAATCCCTGCAGGAGAGGCGGGAGATTTTTCTTCTCCAGGGTCGACTTTCTGTGCTGACTCTTATTTCGGTATCCGTTCCACCCCCGTGTTACCGCAGTAGCACGTAAAGACCCCGGTCATTCTGCCAAAAGTGCAGGTGGCAGGTTACAGCTAAGCACGCATATACCTTACGTATGTGGCTTTGCATGAAGTGACACGGTGCATGGTTGTATGGTGTACACAGAACGCGCCGAGATGGCAGAAGTTTCATGCGGCACCAGCCATGCCAGTGCTGTAAGCGTATACCACTTCGGTTGATATTCAAAAACGTGCTATAAAAAGCTAGTCACTCAAGTAGAATCACATGCGAGCGCAGTGAGTCTGCTCGAGAGCGGAGAATAGCGCTATATAAAAGCGATCAATAATGATATGTATTTAAATGTCTTTTGTTTCTGATTCTTCAGGTCCTTACGACTCGGGTGGCGGAGTGGGGTGGCGCTAGCGTGTGAACAATTTACATACCATGTAGGGATCGTTGCCCTTGACGGCACCGTAACTCTGGGCGCCTGGGTACACTGGTGCGTAACCCTGAAACCAACAGGTGAATGATGCAACACCAGGTGAGGATTTCCACAATAGGCACAGTCTGGAAGGCAGATAGACAGACAGAATGAGAGAGAGAGAGACAGACAGGCAGACAGGCAGACTGAACGACAAAATAAGAGAGAGAGAGAGAGAGAGAGAGAGAGAGAGAGAGAGAGAGAGAGGAGAGAGACAGACAGACAGACAGACAGACAGACAGACAGACAGAAACAGACAGGCAGACAGAGGAGAGACAGACAGACAGACAGACAGACAGAAATAGACAGACAGACAGAGACAGAAACAGAGACAGAGACACAGAAAGACAAACAGAATGAATGAATGTAAAAGAGGCAGACAGACAGATTGGCAGACAGAGAGACAGACAGACAGACAGACAGAAAGTCAGAGTGAGACAGACAGACAGACAGGCAGGCAAAAAGAAAGAGAGAGATAGAGAGAGTCGTTCGAACAAGAGAAAGACAAACAGAATGAATGAATGTAAAAGAGGCAGACAGACAGATTGGCAGACAGACAGACGGACAGACAGAAAGTCAGAGTGAGACAGACAGACAGACAGACAGAGAGACAGACAGACAGGCAGGCAAAAAGAAAGAGATAGAGAGGGTCGTTCGAACAACACACACACACACACACACACACACACACACACACACACACACACACACACACACACACACCACACACACACACACACACACACACATGTAATCGAACTCACAGGAGGTCCAGGGGGCCCGGGAGGTCCGCGAGGTCCAGGAGGTCCAGGGGATCCATCATTACCAGATGATCCACGAGGTCCCTGCACCGCCACACCACAAGTATTTTTTTAACATTATATTCTAGTGATATATTTCTATACACATCTCATACACTGCAGTGCAGTATAATGGAATGCACCAGAATATCACAGAATGGTTTTCAACGCAAGACTATAAAGGTAGACTACTGCTACTACAGAGGTCAGATCCTTAAAAAATCTGACTCTATACGCAATATTAAGAGAGAAAGCGAAAACTATGACACACACACAAAAAGGGGGGGGTATGGGGAGAGAGAGAGAGAGAGAGAGAGAGAGAGAGAGAGAGAGAGAGAGAGAGAGAGAGAGAGAGAGAGAAGACAGACAGACAGACAGACAGACAGAGACAGAGAGAGACAGAGAGAGACAGAGAGAGTCAGAGAGACAGAGAGACAGAGACAGAGACAGAGACAGAGACAGAGAGACAGACAGACAGACAGACAGACAGACAGACAGAGACAGAGAGACAGAGAGACAGAGAAACAGACAGACAGAGACAGACAGACAGACAGACAGAGATAGAGAGAGAATTACAAAAAAGAAGTAGCATCCACTCTTTTTACAGTTTGTATTAAATAACATCGTAAAAATCATAGTAAATAGCAAAAATTAAGGCAATAGCCACCCTTGAAAATAAGCCTTAGCCTTAGCCTTTTTGCTGTTTGCCGTGCTTTTTACGATGTTATCAAATATTTTACCACTGGTTGAATTGTACTTCTGTTTGCAGCTACATACTAATGTTAAATGTGTTTCCATTCTGCTTACAGTGTTTCTGTTCTGATCTGCTTGTCGCAGCGTTTCCATGTAGATCAAAACTCCTTGAGTTTCCACGTGACTGGATCTATACTGCAGTGTTTCCACTTGGGTATACTCCCAATGTTTCCATCTGAATCTGCTTACATGCTTCCACTTTATTCTGCTTGTCCTGCTTCCATTTGCATATAATATACTCGCTGAATCTCCACGTAATTGGGTCTGTACTCACAGTGCTTCCACCTGGATCACCTGCAGTGTTTCCACGTGGGTCTATACTCAGTGTTTCCACGTGGGTCTATACTCAGTGTTTTCACGTTGGTCTATACTCGGTGTTTTCACGTGGGTCTATACTCACAGTGTTTCCACGTGGGTCTATACTCACACTTTTTCCACGTGGGTCTATCTCGTGCGTCTACACACACTGTTTCCACGTGGGTCAATACTCACACTTTTTCCATGTGGGTCTATACACAGTGTTTCAACGTGGGTCTATACACGGTGTTTCCACGTGGGTCTATACAATACACAGTGTTTCCACGTGGGTCTATACAATACACAGTGTTTCCACGTAGGTCTATACTCAGTGTTTCCACGTGGGTCTATACAATACACAATGTTTCCACGTAGGTCTATGCAATACACAGTGTTTCCACGTGGGTCTATACTCAATGTTTCCACGTGGGTCTATACAATACACAGTGTTTCCACGCGGGTCTATACTCACAGTGTTTCCAGGTCTGCCCTGAGCTCCAGGTTCACCATTACGTCCGGGCATTCCGCGACTTCCACTGGAGCCCTGCACACAGTGACGTGAGTGTTACGTCATTGTGAGTTGACGTCAGTATGGGTAACTAATAAGTAGCTTGGTGTGTTACGCCCAGTCAACCAGTGCAGTCATATCAGGGCGACGTCAGCAGGGGCAGGGGGCGAAATATGACATCATCGGTGGCAAGGGTTAAATATTATGGAATCCTCAAAAGAGTAGCATAGAGAGTACCAGCGAATGGAGTTATATGAAGCAAAACAGCAGAATTCTTTTTGAAATATCATAGGGATTAATGGCTGACTGACAGATCGCACAAACGACCGAGCAACCGACACCGACGCCAAACGATCAAGTAGCCAGTAACAGTAGTCTCTATACACAAACTCCAGGCACGGGTCTACGAAATCCTTCTTCAAACCACCGCCATAATTAATCACGCCATAGGTCTCGCAAAACTGTCAGCTAACGGACAGTTTTTCGTTGGTACTCAAATGGCAGTCAGTTTGTAGCAGACAACTCGGATCGTATCAGGCGTTTTCTTTTATAACGCCCACGTTGCTTAGACCAGCACAAATAAAACCAAAATCGTGTGAATCAAGGCGGAACTCTTGTTTTTTCTTTCTTTGTCCTTTTTGTTTGTTTTTGTTTGTTTGTTTTTTGTTCTCCCTTCCCCCCCCTTTTTTTTGGGGGGGTCCTTTTTTTTCCCCCTTTTTTTCCCCCTTTTTTGTTTTTGTTTTTGTTTTTTGTCCTCAGTTTTGTTGTTTTTTAACCCGGGGCGGACGGTCCTCATGTCTGCGTGCGTGCTTGGACGCTATGTAGCTTCCACAATCTTATTAGAACCCAAACCTTTGGGAAGGCGCTGACAGCGTCTATATGGACAGCTGCTCGGAGATAAAGAGTGTCCCTTCAGTGGCGTAACCAATTATGGCAGAGTTTGGAGAAAGGTACCGGAGAGTGTGCTCTAAATATCGACGCAAAATGATCCAGTAACCAGCAAGACTGGTCAACATTTCACGCCGAACGATCTCTCATTCTCAAATAACGTTGCAAAGATTAGTATTATCACTTAATATATTTCGCTGAACTCGCTGTTGCCATTGAATGACAAAATTCTTCCCATCATTTACTTCATTTTTGTTATACTTTTACTGGGTTAGTTGGGGTAGGGGTGGAGGCATTGGGACTGTATTTATGCTTCAGTATAAAATTATTATTGAAATTATTAACGTCGCAAAGACTAACTTCATTGTAACATTATCGTCACTCAAGATATTTTGCTAAACTCGCTGTTTACATCCAAGGACAAAATTTCCGTCGTTCGCTTCATTTTGTTATAATTTAGCCTACTTGGTTAGTTGAGGTAGAGGTTGGGGTATAGGGACTTTTCTTCTTCTATTTGTTATGGGTGGGGTAGGTTACAGGTGTGGTGGGGACAGATGTGAAGGCCTCACCTGAGGTCCAGGAGGTCCAGGCGCTCCGGGTTGTCCAGCTTCTCCAGGTCCGCCCTGTACGACAGAACAAAACAGGTAACGTGCATGTCCCTGGTTATGGATAGAGCACACACCTACACACGCGTCATTATATGAACGCACATGCACACGTACGCATGCACTTCCCAAACACGTGAGCGTTCGCGCACTCAGGCACACACACACACACAACCACACACACACACACACACACACACACACACACACGAACACACACACACACCACAAACACCATCACCCCCTCACTCTCTCCTCTCTCTCTCTCTCTCTCTCTCTCTCTCTCTCTTCTCTCTCTCTCTCTCTCACACACACACACACACACACACACACACACACACACACATACACTTCTCTCTCTCTCTCTCTCTCTCTCTCTCTCTCTCTCTCTCTCTCTCTCTCTCTCTCTCTCTTCTCTCTCTCTCTCTCTCTCTCACACACACACACACACACACACACGCACACACACACACCTCTCTCTCTCTCTCTCTCTCTCTCTCTCTGTCTCTGTCTCTCTCTGTCTCTCTGTCTCTGTCTGCTCTCTCTCTCTCTCTCTCTCTCTCTCTCTCTCTCTCTCTCTCTCTCTCTCTCTCTCTCTCTCTCTCTCTCTCTCACACACACCACACACACACACACACACCACACTCTCTCTCTCTCCTCTCCTCTCCTCTTCTCTCTCCTCTCCTCTCTCCTGCTCTCTCTGCTCTCTCTCTCGTCTCTCTCTTCTCTCTCTCCTCTCTTCTCTCTCTCACTCTCTCTCTCCCCCCCCCCGTCTCTCTCTCAGCACAAGCAGACCAACTCACAGGAGGACCAGGAGGACCACCTCGGCCGGGCAGTCCAGGCCAGCCCTTGTCTCCCTTCGCTCCCATTTTCCCGGCACGTCCGCTGGGCCCCTGAGGCCCTTGAGCTCCCTGCAACGTACCACACGGCTCTCGTCATCGCCGTTGTCCTCATCGTCACCGTCCTCGACGCACCATCCTTGTCATGTTCGTTATCGTCATTGTCACAACCACTAGGTTAGCTACATGTCGGCGTCCGAGTCAGCGTCATCAGCACCGTCATTACTGTCCACATCATCGTTATCGTCATTGTCACCACCACTAGGATAGCTATCTGTCAGAGTCCTAGTCAACGTCATCAGCACCGTCATTACTGCATGTCCACATCATCGTTATCGTCATTGTCACCACCACTAGGCTAGCTATCTGTCAGAGTCCTAGTCAACGTCATCAGCACCGTCATTACTGTCCACATCATCGTTATCGTCATTGTCACAATCACTAGGCTAGCTATATGTCGGCATCCTAGTCAACGTCATCAGCACCGTCATTACTGCATGTCCACATCATCTTTGTCGTCATTGTCACAACCACTAGGTTAGCTACATGTCGGCGTCCGAGTCAGCGTCATCAGCACCGTCATTACTGTCCACATCATCTTTTCGTCATTGTCACACCACTAGGTAGCTACATGTCGGCGTCCAGTCACGTCATCAGCACCGTCATTACTGTCCACATCATCGTTATCGTCATTGTCACCACCACTAGGCTAGCTACATGTCGGCGTCCGAGTCAACGTCATCAGCACCGTCATTACTGTCCACATCATCGTTATCGTCAACATTATCGTTAGCATCACTGTTGTAAGGATCATCGTTACCATGGTTAGCAGCAGCATCGCGTTATTGTCACCATCACCATTAACTGTTATTTTCATCTTCTGAATAACATTCAGCCTTTTTTTCGTTATTATTACCAATATCATCGAAGTAACTACCACTATCATTATCATCTTCATTATAATCAAAATAAGTGAATTAGAGCTGAGGCAGAATATGAAATAGAACTCACTATTCGAAAGAGACGAAAATATTGTTGAGTTTTTGTTCGTTACAGTTAGGATAAGATTTGTTAGTTTGTTTTTTTACCCACTGTTTACCTGTTTTCAACTGACAATTGACAACGTCATTATATGTGTGGGTGTCTTAGGAGGTGGGCTTGAGGGATATGCTTTCTGCTGTGATAATTTGTATGATGGATTTGTTTCTTTCTTTTTAATCCAGTATATCAATTTATTATTATCAATTTAAATGTTGTTGTTTTTATTATGGATTTTTATATTTTTTAATCCAGCATATCTATTTATTATTATCAGTTTAAATGCTTTTGACGTTCCATTGATGTTCCTTTTGCATTAAAAAAAGAAGAGCCTTAGTCGTTAGCTGAATTGCCCTATGGAGAGTGATTAAAAAGTATATTGACTTGACTTGACTTGACTTGACTAGTCCTGGGACTTCGTATGATGTCCTCAGGCCAAACAAAGGGTCGAAAACGGCCAGCGCCTCCCTACATATACTTACGGGTGAGCCAGCTGGTCCAGTTGGTCCTCTCGGTCCGCCGTTGCCACGTTCGCCCTGAAATGACGTCATAGCTCACTTCAGTAAAACAGCCTAGCCTAGCATTAAGGTACGGTCTTGAAGTAAGTAAGTAAACATGGCGCTTAACGTCCACAGAAACCGTACGGCTTATAAGGGACGGGGAGAAGGGGGGGAAGGGGGTATGGAGGTGGGGGGAGAGGGAGATTATATACCTATCGCTACACTGTCATCACCAGAGTGATTCCTGCATTAAGATGGGCAGCGATGAGAGCCATTTTAATGTTTCAGCAGGAAGTGATGGACAAAGTCACAAGATGGACAAAGTCACAAAGTCACAAGATGTCCACAAACCACATCCTTTTTGAAGAGAAAGGAGAGCCGAAGCGGTATCGAACCGAGGTCCTTCCGCTTACCAACCTAACGCCTTACCGCTAGGCCAAACCGGCTCACTCCGGTCTTGAAGACCAGACGGCCGAATATATACTGCAGAGATGCCCACTTCTGCAGACAGCCAGAATGAGATAATCCAGGTTTTCGTGTTCTTTAGCAAAGACAGGGGGGTCGTTATGTTTATAGCGATCGTCTGAGGTCACGGGTACTATAAGAAAGACCTGATTCGCTTGGCATGCAAGCTATCAAAATATCATAGGGTATAAAATCCTCCAGAATCACATCGTACAGTCATAATTATGTTACTCTTCTTAGTCATTCACACCCCTCGTAGTACCAAACTATCATAGGCTTAGGATACTAGCCTATTCTTGAGAGAAGACAGAGAAGGAGGAAGAGGAAGAGAGAGAGGGAGAGAGAGAGAGAGAGAGACAGAGACAGAGACGGAGACAGACAGACAGAGACAGACAGACAGACACAGAGACAGAGACAAAGAGACAGAGACAGAGATAGAGACAGAGATAAAGACAGACAGACAGACAGAGAGTGTGTATGAGGTGTGTGTGTGTGTGTGTGTGTGTGTGTGTGTGTGTGTATGGGGGGGGGGGCAGACAGACAGAACATGATTTGTCACGCTACGTGCTACAGCAGCATTCAAGACTTTTTACGTCATCGTTGATGACGTCATCACTTACCCGCTCACCACGCTCTCCCTGGGGTCCGGGAGGTCCACTGTTTCCGGGGGTACCCTGGAAACGGACACAGTAACTGTTAGGAACTCAAAATGGCATTCTAGGGCCGTTGGAAGCAGAAACATATACTACTTAAACTTGTTTAACCTTCACAATTCCTTGTATGGACGTAACCCAAGATTGTTTGAAAACAGGGCTCTCACATGGCGTAAAAGTCATTGCATTCTGCTTTCTTTAGTTAATGTTCTACACGCCCCACCCACCCACCCCCAAAAAAAGAAAAGAAAAAAGAAAAACAACAACAAAAAACCGCACGCACACACAAAAGAAAAGAAAAAAAGAACAAAACAACAAAGAAATAGGAAAGAAAGAACCATGTTACCTTTACGTCAATTTCACAAATAACGGTTGTTATTACAAACGCAAATCTCCTCTTTCAGATCTAGCTGTTCATTTCTTTTTAAATTGTTAATATATATATAATATATATATATATATATATATATATATATATATATATATATATATATATATATATATATATATATATATATATATATAATAAAAAATGACTGCACGAATATTGCTCGCAAAATGGAGATTATCTGGAAATTTGAACATAAATCTGCTTTTCTATTAACCTTACGACATGTGGTTCATTTACTTCTTTTTATCTACTGCCTTATTTGTATGCAGAATTATTTAATTTTTTAAAGGGAAAAAAAGGGCTTTTGTCTTATGTTCGCGAACACAGATCCTGCACGCACAGATGTAAACACGTGCAACACGACGCATGGCCAGGCCAAATGAATCACGGTCCAGGCCAATTACCTGGGGTCCAACCAGACCGGGTGGACCGGGTGGTCCGGGGTTTCCACGGCTGCCTTTGCTGCCAGCACGTCCTGGAAGTCCTGAGGCCCCATCCTGTCCACGCTCGCCCTGAGGATGAATGCAACTCACTGTCAGTACCAAGAATAGAGCCACACGCTAGGAACGGAACATTAACAAAGGACCAGGAACAGAACACGCTAGGAACGGAACATCAACAAAAGACCAGGAACAGAACACGCGAGGAACGGAACGGAACAAAGAACGGAACAAATAACCAGGAACAAAACAACACACTAGGAATTTAACAAAGGACCAAAAACAGAACAACACGCTAGGAACGGAACAAAGGATCAGGAACAAAACAACAAGTTAAGAACGGAACAAAGGACCAGGAACAGAACAACACGTTAGGAACCGGAAAAAAGGACCAGAAACAGAACAACACGCGATGGAATGGAACAAAGGACCAGGAACAGAACAACACGCTAGGAATTTAACAAAGGACCAAAAACAGAACACACGATGGAACGGAACAAACAACCAGGAACAGAGGACCAGCAGCAGAACAAAGGACTAGGAACAGAACAGAAACGGAACAACACAATAAAAACAAAACAAAGCAGCAGAAACAGAGGTCCAGAAGCAGAACAAAAGAGCAAGAACAGAACAACACACCAGGAACAGAACAAAGGACCAAGAGTAATACAAAGGACCAGGAACAGAACATCACACTAGGAACAGAATAAAGTACCAGAAACATAATAACAGGCTAGGAACAGAACAAAGGACCAAGAAAATGGAAGGAAAAACAGACAGAATAGAAACAGAACCAAGAAACAGGAACAGAGCAACATACCACGAACAGAACAAGTGAAGAAGAAGAAGAAGAAGAAGAAGAAGAAGAAGAAGAAGAAGAAGAAGAAGAAGAAGAAGAAGAAGAACAACAACAACAACAACAACAACAACAACAACAACAACAACAACAACAACAAGAAAAGAACAGAAGAAGAAGAAGTCGAAGAAGAAGAAGAAGGGAACAGAAGAAGAAGAACAAGAAGAACAAGAACAAGAAGAAGTCGAAGAAGAAGAAGGGAACAGAAGAAGAAGAACAAGGGAACAGAAGAAGAACAAGAAGAACAAGAAGAACAAGCACAAGAAGAACAAGAAGAAAGGAACAGAACAAGAACAAGAAGAACAAGAAGAACAAGAAGAAGAAAGGAACAGAAGAAGAAGAAGAAGGGAACAGAAGAAGAAGAAGATCCGCGAGTTGAAACGAACAAATAAAATGCTACCTACAGGCATTCCAGTTTCTCCAGGGTATCCAGCTGGGCCAGGTTGTCCGGGTGGTCCCATCAGACCGGGATTTCCATCCTTACCATCCTCTCCACGGGCTCCGGGTTCACCCTACACACAACACGCCAGTGCAAAGATCGGATCCAAAAACAAAAAGTTCAAGGAATGCTGTTTGTTTTGACAAACTACAGCGTGCGAATTTTCGGGGTAATCCCCCTTTTCAGGTTATATAAAACAACACTTAAACAACAGCTAAACATGAAAAATGAGATGCAGGATACTGATCTGTTTTTGGTTTGACCTGTTTTGTTACGTTGGCTGGTTTTGTCCAAATAAATAGCGTTTTGTTGTGGTTGTGGTTGTGGTTGTTGTTGTTGTTTGGTTAGGTTGGTTGGTTGGTTTTGTTGTTGTTGATGTTGATGTTAACCTTTTTTTTTTACATGTTTCGATCCTGCTTTAAAACGCTAGCAGTCATTCTTGTTTCAGATTAGTTTGTAAACATGTGAAACAATATGAGGCTCAGAGGGCCAGTACAGAATCAACAAACAAAAACAAAGATCGTAAGAAACAACAAAATAATAAAAGAAGAAGGCCCCATTATATTTTTTACAGACGAAGACTTTCTGTCAAAGCGTTTGTTTACTGTTCCGTGTTTGACAGTTCCTTGTTTTGATGTCCTTGTGTTTGACAGTTCCTTGTGTTTGACAGTTCCTTGTGTTTGTTGTTCCTTGTGTTTCGTTCCTTGTGTTTGACTGTTCCTTGTGTTTGATTGTTCCTGTAATTTCTGTCAAAAGCGCTTGTGTTTGATTGTTCCTTGTGTTTGACTGTTCCTTGTGTTTGGCTGTTCCTTGTGTTTGGCTGTTCCTTGTGTTTGACTGTTCCTTGTGTTTGATTGTTCCTTGTGTTTGACTGTTCCTTGTGTTTGACTGTTCCCTTGTGTTTGATTGTTCCTTGTGTTTGACTGTTCCTTGTGTTTGACTGTTCCTTGTGTTTGACTGTTCCTTGTGTTTGGCTGTTCCTTGTTTGATGTTCCTTTGTTTGACTGTTCCTTGTGTTTGAGCTGTTCCTTGTGTTTGACTGTTCCTTGTGCTTGACTGTTCCTTGTGTTTGACTGTTCCTTGTGTTTGGCTGTTCCTTGTGTTTGATTGTTCCTTGTGTTTGACTGTTCCTTGTGTTTGATTGTTCCTTGTGTTCCTTGTGTTTCGTCGTATAGACGAGTACATTTCCCTAGCTCTCTTCTATAATGTACATAATTATTATACTAACGGGGTTGCCAATAGGTCCAGGGGGCCCAGCTTCGCCAGCAGCACCAGGGAAACCAGGGGCACCACGCTCTCCTTGGGGTCCCGTCACTCCGGCGGGGCCGGGCGGTCCCTGCAAACACACGGGCACGTGCACTCAGTTCGCGGTCGTTGGTTTGAGTCCAGTAGTTCAATCTGTGGCGCCACAGAGGTCGGCGGGCAGCTCTCCGTCTTGTTCAGGACGTTGCAACACCAACAAACACACACACTCCCCCTACACACGCTATGCAACATAAACAACAGTTCCCCACCCACCCACCCACTCCACAAACACCACACACACACACACACACACACACACACACCACACCACACACACACTACCATGCACACACACACACGCGCACTTCCACCCCCCCCCCCCCCACCTCCCCCGCCCCAAACCACAGAGGTGCACACAACACACACACACACACACCACACACACAACCACCACACACACACAACACACACTTCTCTGTCTGTCTGTCTGTCTGTCTGTCTGTCTGTCTGTCTGTCTGTCTGTCTGTCTGTCTCTCTCTCCTCTCTCTCTCTCTCTCTCTCTCTCTCTCTCTCTCTCTCTCTCTCTCTCTCTCTCTTCATCCACACACACACCACACACACACACACACAACACACACACACACACACACACACATACACACACACACTGCACTCTGTACTTACAGACAAGCCAGGTTGTCCACGCTCACCAGGAGTACCATCCAGACCAGGCAGTCCAGGAGATCCACTCTCACCTGGCACACCGGGGGGTCCTGTCTCGCCAGAAGATCCCTGTCAATGTACAAACAACTTCATGTGTTAGACAGTAACGTCAGGTGGTCCAGGTTTCGCCAGAACACACACAGCACACGCACAGGCACACACAAACACAGACACACACACACACAGACCACACCACAACACAACACACACACACACACACACACACACACACACACACACACACACACACACACACACACACACACAAACACAAACCTGAAAAACACACAACTACGAACAAACACACGCACCAAACCCCACACACAAGCAAACACACACACACACACACACACACACACACACAAACACACACACACACACACACCCCACACAACACACACACACACACACACTCAAACACACACACACACACACACACACACACACACACACACACACACACACCCCACACACACACACACACACACTCAAACACAAAACCACACACACACACACACACACACACACACACACACACACACACACACACACACTCACACTCAAACACACACACACACCACACACACACACACACACACACACACACACCACACACACACACAAACACACACACACACACACACACACCACACACACACACACACACACACACACACACACACAACACACACACACACACACACACACCAACCCCGCACTCCCACGCACACACTCCCGGGTTAAGCACACAACACACACACACTCACAACAGGACCACACACACACCACAACACACACACACCTCAAACACACACACACACACACCACACACAACACACACACACACACACACCACACACACACACCAAACACACACACACACACACAACACACCACACCAAAACAACACACACACACAAAAAACCCAAACACACACACACACACACACCACCACCAACAACCAAACACAAAACAAAAACCCACTCGACAACAGGGAGGCAGACGGGGAGTGAGGGGGGAATGGAAAGGGGAGGTGGAGGGAGGGAGAGGTGCCACTCACGCGATCGCCAGGTGCTCCTTGGGATCCGGTGTTGCCGGGAGGTCCAGGGGGTCCACTGAGGCCCGGCGGTCCGGCGGCTCCTGGCTGACCGGGTTGTCCTGTGGGTCCGGCCAGGCCTGGCTCTCCAGTCTCTCCCTTGGATCCGTCCATTCCTGGTTGTCCCTGTGGTAGTGAGGGTCACAGTGAGGGTCACATTGAGGGTCACAAAAACTGTCACAGTAATGGGTCAAATGATGAGTCACAGTGATGGGTCACCATGATGGGACACAGTGATGAGTCAAAGGGTGAGTCACAGTGATGTGTCGCAGTGAGGGTCACAGTGAGGGTTACAGTGGGGGTCACAAAAACTGTCACAGTGATGGGTCAAATGATGAGTTACAGTGATGGGTCACAGTGATAAGTCAAATGGTGAGTCACAGTGATGGGTCATAGTGAACGGTCAAATATTGAGTCACCATGATGGGTCACAGTGGTGGGTCAAACGGTGAGTCATAGTGATGGGTCACAATGATGGGTGGCAGCCATGGGTCAAATGGTGAGTCACAGTGATGGGTCATAGTGAACGGTCAAATATTGAGTCACCATGATGGGTCACAGTGGTGGGTCAAATGGTGAGTCACAGTGATGGGTCATAGCGAACGGTCTAATAATGAATCAATTTGATGGGTCACAGCGAAGGGTCAAATGGTGAGTCACAGTGATGTGTCATAATGAATGGTAAAATAATGGGTTACTTTGATGGGTCGCATTGATGGGTCAAGTGGTGAGTAGTTACAGTGATGTGTCGCAGAGATGGGTCAAATAATCAATCATTTTGACGTGTGCTACTGAACGTCACAATATTGGGTCTCGATCAGAAACGTCACAGCGATGGCAACAGTGACAATTTGTTTGTTTGTTTTAGTTTTATATATATATATTTATATATAGAGAGAAAGAGAGATCCGAGTGACTTCTCTACACAGAACCCCTATACCAACCCCTCTGTAAAAGAAAATGGTTATAACTCTCGCCCGCAGAGGGTAGGGTTTGGACGAGTCCAATGCAAGCACAGGAAGAAATCATATTATAGAAAAAAGGAGAGGAGGAGGACAGGTCACTCACAGCTTCTCCAGCTTGTCCTTGTTCTCCGGGGTATCCACGTGCGCCTGTGTCACCCTGCAAAGATAGAGCGATGAACAGTGTTGGCCGGTTTATAATCAAGTTGCGACGATCCAACGGTGAACAGTGTTGGCTGGTTTGTAATCACGTTGCATTGACCCAACAGTACACACGCGCCACGGACAAGTCACAGCAGCGCGCACACACACACAACAGCGCGCGCGCACACACACACACACACACACACACACACACACACACACACACACACACAACACACACACACACAGGCGCGGCCACACACACCACACACACACACACACACACACACACACACACACACACCCCACACACACACACACACACAACACACACACAGACAGCGCACAACACACAACCCCACACACACACACACAGATACAGATCACACACACACAGATACACACGCACACAACACACAGACACCACACACACAGTACAGATCACACACACACAACACGCACACACACACCACAACACCACAACACACACACACACACACACACACACAACACACACACACACACACACACACACCACTGACGGTATGAAGGGGAAGTAAAAGAGAGAGGCGGACAAACTGACACGCAGACAGAGGGACAGACAGACACCGACAGACAGACTGGTCTTTCATGAAAGGTTTGAACCCGCACTTACTCTGGCGCCAGGGGAACCGACTTCTCCCGGAGCTCCTGCTTCACCTGGCATACCCTGCAAGTCAGATGAAAGTGACCCAGCTTGAAACGGACAATTCACGTTGCTAACGAGCGGAATCAGGCAGAGCAACCACTCCTCTTCTTCCCTTTTCATTTAAAGTGTTCTTACATAAGCAATATTCGACTGATCTTACGCTTAGCAAGAAAACAACATAGGTCTACATTTCACACCAAAGACAACAGACCTAAAGGAGAAAAAACGGACTATGCGCCGCAGGACAGTCTTGAAACAAATATTTGTTCCTAACGAACAGAAGTAACCATTCCTCTTCTTCCTTTTATATTTAAAGTGTTTTTACATAAGCGATATCCGACTGATCTTACCATTATCAAGAGAACATAATTATGTCTACATTTTACACCCAAACAACAACAGACGGGGCGGGTGGGGGGTGGGTGGGGGGGGGGGGGGGGGGGGTGGGGAGGGAACTAAACACTGTTGGATAGTAAGTCAGACAACAACAACAAACAACATACGGGCAGACCTTTTTTTTCTTTCTTTTTTTCTTTTCTTTTCTTTTTCTTTCTTTTTTTCTTTTCATTTTTTTCTTTCTTTCTTTTTTTCTTTCTTTTCTTTCTTTTTGTTATTGTTGTTATCGCTTGCTTGCGTGCTTGCTTGTTTGTTTGCTTGTTTAATAAAAACAAATCTTTCTTTCTTTCTTTTTCTTCGTATTTCAAGTTCTCTCTCTCTCTCTCTCTCTCTCTCTCTCTCTCTCTCTCTTCTCTCTCTCTCTCTCTCTCTCTCTCTCTCTCTCTCTCAGTAGCTTAGCAAGGACTAGTTGTTAGACATGTTTTTGACTGAACCTAAACTACAATCCTTGTAAAATAAAGTTTTCGATTTCGAGTTCGAGCTCTCTCTCTCTCTCTCTCTCTCTCTCTCTCTCTCTCTCTCTCTCTCTCTCTCTTCTTCTCTCTCTCTCTCGGCAGCATCTAAACTATATTATCGCAAAACTAAACAACATACCCGCCAACAATCCACAGCCACTATTAGTTCTCGACAGCTCTGCTTTAAACAAAAGTTAAAAGGTCTCACATCAACAACTGCAAAGATCATGAAAAATTGAGAGAGAAAAAATCAAGAGCTTCTCACGGCCAGTCCAGCGTTGCCTTGCGGCCCAGGGGCTCCCGGGGGTCCTGGCCGTCCTGCAGATCCTGGGGGTCCAGCCTCGCCGCTGGGGCCGGGTGGGCCTCGGTCACCCTTGGCAGACACGATACCCGAGGGTCCGGGGATACCGGGTAGACCGGCGATGCCGGGTTCTCCTGGAGGTCCCATCTCTCCGTCACGTCCTGATTCTCCTTGGGGTCCCTGTGAACACGACCGGGCGACGTGAACACGGCAGGGCGATGTGAACACGATGTGACAATGTGAACACGGCAGGGCGATGTGACAATGTGAACACGGTCGGGCGATGTGAACACGATGTGACAATGTGAACACGACCGGGCAATGTGAATACGATGGGACAATCTGAATACGGTGGGACAATGTGAACACAACCTGGCGATGTGAACACGATGAGACAATGTGAACACGACAGGGCGTTGTGAACACGATGCGACAATGTGAACACGACAGGGCATTGTGAACACGGCGAGGCAATGTTGGGAACAACAGGGCGATGTGAACACGGAGGCAATGTTGGAAAAAACGGAAAAGGGGCAATCTGAACACGACAGGGCGATGTGAAAACGACAGGGCAATGTGAACACGACGAGGCAATTTTGGAACAACCGGGCGATGTGAACACGAAGGGGCAATGTGAGCAAGACGAAGCAATGTGAACACGACGGGGCGATGTGAACACGACGGGGAGTGACGATGATGATAATAATATTAATAATAATGGACATTTGTAAAGAGCCTACCTTGCGACTCAAAGCGCTTAACAAGTTTTAGTATAACACACATAATGTACATCGAGATGGAAAATGTTACATAGCAGCAAAAAGCTAACACATAATGTAGACATCAACAAGGTTCAAACACAACTATGCAAAAATGCACACACACACACACACACACACACACACACACACACACACACACACACACACACACACACACACACACACACACACACACACACACACACACTGTACAGACTGATAGGGGTGAAGGGAAATACTGCTTGGCTGAAATATTCTGATGATCATGAGGAGAATAATAATAATAACACTAATCATCATCATCAGCAGCAGCAGCAACAACAACAGCATAACAATGATAATCATATTCATCATCATCAACATGGCAATAATGATAAGGGAATTTCAGAGAAATGAAGAGACTCAAGGCACAGCCGTAAGGAGGAAAGCAAATTTAAAAAGCACTTACGGGAGACCCTCGTGGTCCGGGTCTGCCAGGAACGCCCCTCTCTCCTCCCAGACCCTGAAGACGAACAGGTCAATGTGTTGTCAAAACAGAGACAGAAGTCTGGAGGCTTCAACAATCCAAACAAAACAACAACAACACCAAGGAACCCTGAAAGCAGTGTTATAAACGAGAGCGCGAGCGTGTGTACATAAGCATAACTATACATTGCGAGCGCGCAAATACTCGCCGCGCGCGCGCACACACACACACACACACACACGCTCGCGCGAGCGGGCAGCATACAAGTACAGACACTATAAATACATACTCTTCACTGAGACAAACGTCGAAATGGTTCATGCATTCAGACAGACGTCTAAATAGATCATACATTTTGACAGACGTCGAAATGGATCCTTCATACACTCTAATTGGCCCTACATTCAGACAGACGTCGAAATAGGTCAGATATTCAGACACCAGACTGTGTCTTACCTTCAGACAGACGTCGAAATGGGTCAGACTTTCTGACAGACGCCAAATTGGGTCTTACATTCAGATACACGTCGAAATAGGTCAGACATTCAGACAGGTGCTAAATTGGGTCTTACTTTTAGACAGACGTCGAAGTAGGTCTTACATTCAGGCAGACGCCAAATTGGGTCTTACATTCAGACAGACGTCGAAATAGGTCAGATATTCAGAAAGATGTCGAAATAGTTCAGACATTCAGACAGACACCAAATTGGGTCTTACATCCAGACTGACGTCGAAATAGGCCAGACAATCAGACAGACGCCAAATTGGGTCTTACTTTTAGACAGACGCCGAACTAGATCACGCATTCAGACATGCGTCGGAATGGGTCATACATGTATACGGTCTATACACAGCATACAGAAGTCACGATGTATACTCACGATGTTTCCGGGTGGACCTGGGTCACCTCGAGCGCCGGGGGGTCCAGAGGGTCCCTGCAAAAAGTTATTGCATTGCATCACTCTTCTATCGTCCACTTCTACATTTCTGCATTGCTCATATCGCGTCAGTCTGCGTTCAACAGCTGTACGTGCCTCTTCTTTAGTCTGTGTTGTTGGTTGCCATCATAAATCCGGCAACAACAACAAAATCACTCGAAAGCAAAACACAAAAATTGTATTGCACGCACACAGTCACACACACACACACACACACACACACACACACACGCACACACACACGCACACACACGCGCACACACGCACACACACACACACACACACACACACACACACACACACACACACACACACACACACACACACACACACACACACACACACACACACACACACACACCACGTGGAAGGAAGGAAGGAAGGAAGAGAGAATATACTCACAGCCATGCCAATTTCTCCAACAGGACCGGCAGGTCCTCTCTCACCCGGTGGACCACGTGTTCCTGCCTGACCTACTTCACCCGGGAAACCGCGCTCTCCCTGCAGGCAACACAGTAGTTATAGTATCGACCTACTTCACCCGGGAAACCAAGGTCTCCCTGCAGGCAACAAAGTAGTTTCGACCTACTTCACCCGGGAAACCATGGTCTCCCTGTAGGCAACAAAGTAGTTATAGAATCGACCTACTTCACCCGGGAAACCAAGGTCTCCCCGCAGGCAACAAAGTAGTTTCGACCTACTTCACCCGGGAAACCATGGTCTCCCTGCAGGCAGCAAAGTAGTTATAGTATCGACCACGGTCTCCCTGCAGGCAACAAAGTAGTTATAGCATCGACCACGGTCTCCCTGCAGGCAACAAAGTAGTTATAGCATCGACCACGGTCTCCCTGCAGGCAACAAAGTAGTTATAGCATCGACAACGGTCTCCCTGCAGGCAACAAAGTAGTTATAGCATCGACCACGGTCTCCCTGCAGGCAACAAAGTAGTTATAGCATCGACCACGGTCTCCCTGCAGGCAACAAAGTAGTTATAGCATCGACCACGGTCTCCCTGCAGGCAACAAAGTAGTTATAGTATCGACCACGGTCTCCATGCAGGCAACAAAGTAGTTATAGCATCGACCACGGTCTCCCTGCAGGCAACAAAGTAGTTATAGTATCGACCACGGTCTCCATGCAGGCAACAAAGTAGTTATAGTATCGACCTACTTCACCCGGGAAACCACGGTTTCCTTGCAGGCAACAAAGTAGTTATAGTATCGACCTACTTCACCCGGGAAACCAAGGTCTCCCTGCAGGCAGAAAGTAGTTATAGCATCGACCTACTTCCCCTGGGAAACTGAATTCTACCAGAAAACACAGCAACGTGACAATCGCTCATCAAATAAAGGAAGCCGTTCTCTAATTGAACGCAGCCAGCAAAGTGACACTGACCTATTTCACCTGGGAAACTGTATTTTACCTTAGAATTAAACTCAGCAACGTGACAATTGCTTACCTCATCAAGGAAGCCGTTCTCTAAATTAATACAGCAAAGTGACACTGACCTATTTCACCTGGGAAACTGTATTTTACCTTAGAATTATAAACTCAGCAACGTGACAATTGCTTACCTCATCAAGGAAGCCGTTCTCTAAATTAATACAGCAAGTGACACTAACCTATTTCACCTGGGAAACTGTATTTTACCTTAGAATTAAACGCAACAGCGTGACAATTGCTTACTTAATCAAGGAGGCCGTTCTCTAAATTAACACAGCAAAATGACACAGACCTGTTTCACCTGGAAAACTGCATTCTACCTTAAATGGGGTAAGCAGGGAGCCCTACTTCATTCTAGTATAATTATAGATACAAATAAGTATGTAAGACAGTAACAATAAATATAGCACATAATCTACATCTAAATGCATTACATGCTGCAAACATTAAAACAGACACAGATAAATCTTTTAAACTTACATGCATCACTCTTGTAAACCGAATCCAAGGCAAGGAAACGTTTTTTTTGAGAATTTCTTTACACGAAGAGAGATTTGTTTGAGCATATGGGTTTTGAGAATTTAGTTGTTATTTGTATTGTTATTGATATGAGAGAGAGAGAGAGAGAGAGAGAGAGAGAGAGAGAGAGAGAGAGAGAGAGAGAGAGAGAGAGAGAGAGAGAGAGACAGACAGACAGACAGACAGACAGACAGACAGACAGACAGACAGACAGACAGACAGACAGACAGAGAGAGAGAGAGAGAGAGAGAGAGAATAGTCTATAATTATTGTACGCTGAAGGAAGAGCGAGTCTCAGAGCTGCATATGCGAGTTGGAATAGAGTTTCAGACGATTGGGGCCTCTACCCTGAAGAGAGAATTTAGTTGTTGTTATTGTTATTGTTGTTTGTTTGTTTGTTTGCTTGCTTGCTTGCTTTGAAGGAAGAGAGAGTCTCAGAGTTGAGTATGCGAATTGGAATAGAGTTTCAGACGATTGGGGCCTCTACCCTGTAGAGAGAATTTAGTTGTTGTTATTGTTATTGTTGTTTGTTTGTTTGCTTGCTTGCTTGCTTGCTTTGAAAGAAGAGAGAGTCTCAGAGTTGCGTATGCGAGTTGGAATAGAGTTTCAGACGATTGGGGCCTCTACCCTGTAGAGAGAATTTAGTTGTTGTTATTGTTATTGTTGTTTGTTTGTTTGCTTGCTTGCTTGCTTGCTTGCTTGCTTTGAAGGAAGAGAGAGTCTCAGAGTTGCGTATGCGAGTTGGAATAGAGTTTCAGACGATTGGGGCCTCTACCCTGTAGAGAGAATTTAGTTGTTGTTATTGTTATTGTTGTTTGTTTGTTTGCTTGCTTGCTTGCTTGCTTTGAAGGAAGAGAGAGTCTCAGAGTTGCGTATGCGAGTTGGAATAGAGTTTCAGACGATTGGGGCCTCTATCCTGTAGAGAGAATTTAGTTGTTGTTATTGTTATTGTTGTTTGTTTGTTTGCTTGCTTGCTTGCTTGCTTTGAAGGAAGAGAGAGTCTCAGAGTTGCGTATGCGAGTTGGAATAGAGTTTCAGACGATCGGGGCCTCTACCCTGTAGAGAGAATTTAGTTGTTGTTATTGTTATTGTTGTTTGTTTGTTTGCTTGCTTGCTTTGAAGGAAGAGAGAGTCTCAGAGTTGCGTATGCGAGTTGGAATAGAGTTTCAGACGATCGGGGGGGGGGGCCTCTACCCTGTAGACTTTTATAAATATTTCACCATCGTTATTAGTATTAGTATTCATTACTCTCTCTCCGGGAGCTCCAGCCTCTCCAGGGGGTCCAGTGGAACCAGCTTCACCAGGACGTCCATTCTCGCCAGCCATACCTGGAGGTCCAGGAAGACCCTGCGGATCAATCAGGAGGTTAGTGTCAATCTCCCGTCTGTTTTCTCTCTCTAAACTAGCTACCACCTGCGCACCCTATTCGTTCATCTCTCCTCCCGTTTTCTGTCCCGCTCTATACATACACGTCAAGTCCAAGACTCCCTGAGAAAACTGCTAGGACTTTACCTTCAGTCTTTCGTCTTTTTTCTGTCTTTCTTCTTGTCTTTTTTGTCTTGTGTGTGTGTGTGTGTGTGTGTGTGTGTGTGTGTGTGTGTGTGTGTGTGTGTGTGTGTTGTTTTTTGTCTTTTTTTTCTTTTTCTTTTTTTTTTTTTCCCCGGTGAAATTGCCACTATGCACATTTAGCCATTCGTTTGTTGTAAACAAAATCGAATTTGACTGATTGATTGATTGATTGATTGATTGATTGATTGATTGATGATCGCGTTTATATTGCGCTATTCTCTTCTCTCGATCAGATACACCGTGCTTTTGTCGCACTGATTTTAAATGAGTCACTGTAGCTTTCTATAACGCGCTGTAAATGCCTATTGAATATCACAGTCATTAGCATTCTCAAAATCTATCAGCTTAAAGGCCTATTTAAAGGCCATATTTAAACTTCCAAACTGATTCCTTCACCCTCGAATCTAACATATTTCAGTAACTATTACCTCAAAGGCAATACTTAAACTTCCAACTGATACTTCACCCTCGAATCCTACATACTCCGATATCTATTAGCTTAAAGGCCATATTTAAACTTTCAAACTGATTTCTTCCTTCACCGTCGAATCAAACATATTCCGATCAAATTTTACGTGAGCGCTGATCGCCGTTCCCTCTAGCTACTTTTAATTCCCTCCTGTTTTGATTTCGTTAACGTCATGTCAACTATACGTGATCACCTTATTAGGACGACAAAACTCTGTAATAACCAAACGCACATTTCAAATAATTATCTCCTCATAGGCCTTACTCAAGTCAAATCGAAGTAAGCAGTCTATGCACAAATAAACATTTATTCTACTATGTGATGGAAAGAAGATGAAATGCCAATATTGTTCTTTACAAAATATAAATACCTGCGGATATTATATTCATAATATCCGCAGGTGCATCTCTCTCTCTCTCTCTCTCTCTCTCTCTCTCTCTCTCTCTCTCTCTCTCTCTCTCTCTCTCTCTCTCTATATATATATATATATATATATACTCCGACACACACACACACACACACAGAGTCTATACACACACACACACACAACACACACACACACACACACACACACACACACACACACACACACACACACAGAAAGAGAGAGGAAGCGAGGAAGGGAGAGAGAGAAGGAGGGAGGAAGAAATAGAGATACACTGCACCGATGTTGGATGCTATGGTTACCTGGAATCCAGCTTCTCCGGGGTTACCAGGGGGTCCAGCCTCACCTTGGGGTCCCTGCACAGCAGAAACAACAGCAGCACTAAAACATGTCTCGTCTCACAACACAGCCGTTGAAATTCTCTCTCTCAACAATCCTCTGTCAGCTTCTCCTCTTAGCTCATCCACTGTTCATAGCTTGCATCCAGCACATCACACACACACACACACACACACGCACGCACGCACCGCACGACACGCACCACACACAACACACACACACACACACACACACACGCACGACTGACGACGCACCCACACACACACACACACACACACACACACACACACACACACACACACACACACACACACACACACACACACCCCGCATCTGTCGACATTGCGTTTTGGGGATGTGTGGGGTGAGGGGTGGATTAGCGTGTGCGTGTGGCAAAAATTTCACTCTCCTCCAACACAAACAAACACACACACACACACACCCCACCCACCCACACCCCACACAGTTTGATTTTCTTTTTTCTTCGTTTCCAGATTTACTCTATCCAGACCTAAATATAATGGTCAACAATCAGTTATTACTTGCCTCTTCCCCCTCCCCCCTCTACACATCGAAATCTAAATAATTATACTTCTTTGTTGAAAATTACATCTCTCTCTCTCTCTCTCTCTCTCTCTCTCTCTCTCTCTCTCTCTCTCTCTCTCTCTCTCTCTCTCCCTGTTCTCTCTCTTTTCTTCTTCTTTTCTCTCTCTCTCTCTCTCTCTCTCTCTCTCTCTCTCTCTCTCTCTCTCTCTCTCTCTCGTTGAGAAATAAATTTCTCTCTCTCTCTCTCTCTCTCTCTCTCTTCTCTCTCTCTCTCTCTCTCTCTCTCTCTCTCTCTCCCTCCCCCCCACCCACCCACCCACCCACTCCCTCATACACTCGGAGATACACAGGGACTGGCAAATTAAGGGACAGGACCGGACGACAACCTCTCGGTACTCACAGGTCTGCCAGCAATGCCCTGGGATCCTGCCTCACCAGATGGACCTCTCTCTCCACGGGGTCCAGCGGGTCCAGTGTTTCCCTGTGGACCGGGTCGGCCTTCCGACCCCTGCAAAAGCAGAACCAGCACGTCAAGCAGTGGGACTCCACCTTGTTCCTATCCTTGGGGCGGAGCTTAACCCCTTCACTGCCCAAGCCTGTAAAATTTCCGGGCTAAGAAATGCACGCAAACGCCTGCAAACGGTATATTTCCCAGGTCCTATAACAAATCAACTCTCAGTTCTGTGTGTTTCGATGTGACAGCAGGGCAGTGAAAAGGTTAAACGGTACCTTTCTTGTAACTCCTGTATACCCAAACAGAACTGCACCTCTATATATATATATATATATATATATATATATATATATATATATATATTATATATATATATATATATATATTATATATATTATATTGTGTGCATGCATATAAAAAGGTGTCGTCGAGCGGCACTCCAAGGCACCTCCTGTGTAACTCAAAAAAGGGGCACCATTTCCTTCTCTAAGACGTCTTATCCCTGTGAGTCATCCAGTCGCAAGCTAAGTAAACAGGCTGCTTAGCTTCCACGGAAGCGAGAAGGCTTATTAGGAACAGGGAAAGAGAAGGGGCGACAGTGAATAGCTCGTCGCATTCGGCTGACAGTCTGTATACCGTAGCCGATAGATAGATAGATAGATAGATAGATAGATAGATAGACAGATAGATAGATAGATAGATAGATAGACAGATAAATAGATAGATAGGAATCAAGTCGACCGGGCAGGCCTTGACAAAGCCCTCCGATGGGCGAAAATTTGGAATAAAAGCTTCAAAACCAAGACATGCATGGACTTTTTTTATACATACAATAATACATACATACAGACAGGCAGACAGGCAGACAGGCAGACAGACAGACAGACAGACAGACAGACAGACAGACAGATAGATAGATAGATAGATAGATAGATAGATAGATAGATAGACAGCTAAGATGGATATATAATTCTACTCACTAGGTTCCTACTAGATACATAGATAACAGATAAAATAAGAGAGAAAGAGAGAGAGAGAGAGAGAGAGAGAGAGAGAGAGAGAGAGAGAGAGAGAGAGAGAGAGAGAGAGAGAGAAGAAGACAGACAGACAGACAGACAGACAGACAGACAGACAGACAGACAGACAGACAGACAGATAGATAGATAGGTAGATAGGTAAGATAAGATGGATAGCCACTCACAGTTTCACCACGGGAACCTTGTGGTCCTTGCAGTCCGGGGGGACCCTGTTGTCCTTGGGGTCCTTGTTCACCAGGTGCACCATCTAAGCCGTTGTTACCCTGGTTACGAAGAAATAGCCATGGTGATCGAGCCATCGTCCGTACTTATAATACATTAGTACGTCTATGTAACTGTTTCAGAGTAACCTCAACCTTCCTCTTAACATAATTCTGTTAATGGCAGAAAGGGTTCAGGAGGTTACAACAGATCGGTTTTCGAGCAGTGTTATTACTATTGATACGTACAAAAAAAACCACCATAGTGAAATTTTGTTCTAGGTCAGTGCTGATCAGCGTCAAAGTATCATACCCAGAGTGGTTTAGTTGGATATCTAAAAGCTTTCCAACAGTATGCATGCTCTCTCTCTCTCTCTCTCTCTCTCTCTCTCTCTCTCTCTCTCTCTCTCTCTCTCTCTCTCTCTCTCTCTCTGCCCGAGGACTGGATGTAAAAAAAGTATTGTACTTATTCCATTACCCTCGTTAATAAAAAAAATATAATAAAAAAAAGGGCGTTCGTTCTCTCTCTCTCTCTCTCTCTCTCTCTCTCTCTCTCTCTCTCTCTCTCTCTCTCTCCCCTCTCTCCACACATCTCTTCTCTCCACACACACACACACACACACACACACACACACACACACACACACACACACACACACACACACACACACAGAAAGCCGACAGCCGCGGAGAAGCGCCAGTTACTTACCGGAGGACCACGCTCACCGGGCGTACCGTCATTGCCTGGGAACCCTGCGGCTCCCTGCAGACAGACAACAATGATGTGGTGATAAAATATACATTAGCATGGTGACCGTGGAACCAAACACGTTTTTCTGAAGTAGGAGATCCTACTCTAAGGAGAACCTACTCAGAAGGAAAACTTACTCGCTATGGAAGAACCTGTCCTAATGAAGAACTGACTCTAAAGGAAAACTTACTCTCTACAGGAAAATCTACTCTAAGGCGAATTTACTCTAAAGGAAAACTTATTCTCTATTGGAGATCCTACTCTAAGCCGAATTTACTCTAAAGGAAAACTTATTCTCTGTAGGAGATCCGACTCTAAGGCGAATTTATTCTAAAGGAAAACGTATTCTCTATAGGAGATCCGACTCTAAGGAGAACTTACACTAAAGGAAAACTGACTCTCTATTGGAGATTCTACTCTAAGGCGAATTTACTCTAAAGGAAAACGTATTCTCTA
>JABMCL010001770.1:30000-37500 GCA_018857735.1 Alviniconcha marisindica | reverse complement strand
TCCATTGTGACCGTCACGTCCCTGTTCAAATTAGCCAATAAACCATGGTCAATGAACGGTGCCATCGTCCAAGAACAACGATCAATGAACAGTGGCCAACAGTCGTTCATGAAAAATGCAAACGTTATCAAATTTCATAGGCCTTGTTGTAGTAGAAACAAGAACAGTGATTGATCGGCTTAGCACAGTTTTGTTGTTTGTTTATTATCGTCTTGTTTTTCTTTTCGTTTTTCTTCTTTCTTAGTCTTTTTCTTTTTCTTTTCGTTTTTCTTGTAAGTCGTTGTTTCTTTTGTTTTGTTTTTGTTGTATACATTTGCGCTTAGTTGTACCAGTCATTTATTGCCGATATTTTGGTCTTATTGCTGTTGTGGAATTTGTCGAATGCTTTCTCGTTGATGTTTCATGCACCCACATCGAGGTTTCTGAAACAAATTCTTGACTTGACTTCGAGTGAACAGCAGTATAATTAACCACTGGCCCGCGAAGATAGTGGAAGCAGAAACTGAGGGATGAAGCGAGACACTCACGTCTGTTCCCTTGGCTCCAGGGGGACCAGGTGGTCCAGCAGTTCCTGGTGGTCCTTGTGGTCCGGGGAATCCAGCAGGTCCAGCCGATCCGATAGCTCCCTGTCATGTCACACAGAAATGGATGAATAGGAGGGTAGATAGACAGGCAGACAGACAGACAGACAGACATGCAACAGACAGATAGATAGGCAAACAAGGACAAAGAGAGTGAGAGAAATAAACAGGCAGACAACAGGGTGACAGACATACAACAGACAGACAGAAAAAGACAAAGAGAGTGAGAGAAATAAACAGGCAGACAACAGGGTGACAGACATGCAACAGACAGACAGACAGAAAAAGACAAAGAGAGTGAGAGAAATAAGACAGGCAGGCAACAGACAAACAGACAAACAAAGACAAAGGGAGGGAGAGAAATAAACAGGCAGACAGGAAGACAGGTATGCAACAGACAGATAAATAGACAAACAAAGAGAGTAAGACAAATAAGCAGGCAGACAAGGGTGTACAGATAGCTCGACAGAGATACAGTTAGAGAGATAGGATATAGAGAGCTAGAAGACAACAGGAAATAATAGACAGATAGATACACAGACAGATAAACAAACAGACAATAGACAGACAGACGGACAGATAAACAAACAGACAAGGGTGTATAGGTACAGCCATAGTGATGCAGATAGTGACAAGAACAGAGAGAGAAAACAATAAGCAAGAGATAAGATAGATAGATAGATCATAGACACGCAGAGAGACAGAGAGAGACAGACAGACAGACAGACAGAGACAGACACACAGAGAGACAGACACACACAAAGAGAGACAGACACACACACACACACACACACACACACACACACACACACACACACACACACACACACACACACACACACACACAGACGCACAGATAGACAGACAGACACACACAGACACACACAGACACAGACACACACACACACACACACACACACCACACACACACACAGACGCACAGACAGACAGACACACACACACACACACACACAGACGCACAGACACACACACACACACACACACAGAGGCAGGCAGACCACCATGTGAGGCAGAAGATCCACACAGAAGCATTGCAAAACTCTCCAAACCCACACCTCTCCTCCAAATAAACCCCTGGAGAGGGTCCACCCATAATACCCGCCTCCACCGTTCACCAGCAACAAAGCGAACTAGAGTCCGCAACAGCTAGGTACCTACCC
This sequence comes from Alviniconcha marisindica, assembly GCA_018857735.1. NCBI lineage: Eukaryota > Metazoa > Mollusca > Gastropoda > Provannidae > Alviniconcha > Alviniconcha marisindica. The sequence continues at coordinate 35,738 of JABMCL010001770.1, read as the reverse complement.
GAGCTCCCTTGGCCCCTGACGAGCCATCCTCGCCACGCACACCGGGTTGACCCACAGGGCCGGGTGCCCCGGGTAGACCGTCCGACCCGGCAGGTCCTGGGGGTCCTTTGTTTCCAGTGGAGCCTGTTTCTCCGCGGTCGCCCTGGAGGGAAAGGGTTAATTAACGTAGTGAGAAATCAGCCTGGAGGGAAGGGGTTAGCATGCTGAGAAATCAGCCAGGAGGGAAGGGGTTAGCATACGGAGAAATCAGCGAGGAGGTAAGAGGGTTAACATGGTAAGAAATCAGCCTGAAGGGAAGGGGTTAACATGGTGAGAAATCAGACTGGAGGAAAGGGGTTAAAACGGTGATAAATAAGACTGGAGGGAAGGGGTCAACATGATTAGAAATCAGACTGGAAGGAAGGGGTTAACACGGTTACAAATCAGACAGGAGGTAAGGGGTTAACACGGTGAGAAATTAGCCCGGAGGGAAGGGGTTAACACAGTAATCAGCCTGGAAGGGAAGGGGTCAACACACAAGGGAGTTAATCAGTGCTCGAAAGACGTCACACAAGCAGAAACAACAAAGACCTGAGTCGCCTACGGTAACTCTCACCTGGCATGCGTGTAAATACAAGGTACATAAACTCCACCAGAGGTATATCCAGAAGTACATTCAGGAGAGAAAGGGTTAACACTGCAGAGTAACCATCAGCCTCGAGTGAGGGCACTGGCATCGCGGAGTAACCATTAGCCTGAAGGGAAAGGGTTAACACTGCACAGTAACCATCAGACTGGAAGGAAGGGCTTAACATTGCAGTGTAACCATCAGCCGGGAGTGAAGGGGTTAACACTGAAGAGTAACCATCAGCCTGGGGGGAAGGGGTTAACAATGCAGAGTAACCATCAGCCTGGAGTGAAGGGGTTAACATTGAAGAGTAACCATCAGCCTGGGGGGAAAGGATTCACACTGGAGAGTAACCATCAGCCTGGACTGAAGGGGTTAACATTGCAGAGTAACTCTCAGCCTGGAGTGAAGGGGTTAACACTGCAGAGTAATCATCAGCCTGGAGTGAAGGGGTTAACACTGCAGAGTAACTCTCAGCCTGAAGTGAAACGGTTAACACTGAGCGTTTAACGTTTTAACGTTTGTGCTCTCTATACTACGTATACTTCAAAAACATATTATACCTATCAACAAGAACCACAACATCATCACTCCGATTATCATACTCATCAGCATCATTTAAAGGGCATGACAAAACATCATCATGATGAGCGTTTGCGCTCTACTAGGCCACTTATACTTCAAAGACAAATTATCACTGTCACTGTCAGCAATATAAACACTACACAAGCAAAAACCGGATGTCTGACCTTGGTTCCTGCGGCGCCAGGAAATCCGGGTGGTCCGGGTGGTCCGATAGGTCCGGGGGAACCGCTGCTACCTGGGGTGCCATCGTTACCACGGATACCCTGAAACAAACCCAGATCGTTCACAACACTCCTTCTTTTACCCGTCTTGAACAAACTAAATCATACCGCCATAGTGTATCTCTCTTTCATTTGTTGCCCAAACTGCTAGGATGATCGCAGTGTACAGAAGAAGAACAAGAACAAGAACAAGAGGAGAACAAGAAGAACAAGAACAAGAAAGGCAAGATCCACGAAAAGAAAAGAAAAATAGACAATCACAAAGAACTACAGGATGACAATGAAGACAGAAAGACATTGTCAAGGAAGACAGACAGACGGTGGAAGGAAGACAGAAAGACATTGTCAAGGAAGACAGACAGACGGTGGAAGGAAGACAGAAAGACAGTGTCAAGGAAGACAGAAAGGCAACGTCAAGGAAGACAGAAAGACATTGTCAAGGACGACAGAAAGACAACGTCAAGGAAGACAGAAAGACGGTAGAAGGAAGACAGACGGTTGAAAGGAAGACAGACAGACGGTGGAAGGGAGACAGAAAGGCAATGTCAAGGAAGACAGAAAGACAAAGTCAAGGAAGACAGAAAGACAAAGTCAAGAAAAACAGAAAGACAGTGGGAATTAAGGACGTCAGAAAAGACAATGTCAAGGAAGACAGAAAGACAGTGTCAAGGAAGACAGAAAGACAATGTCAAGGAAGACAGAAAGACAATGTCAAGGAAGACAGAAAGGCAATGTCAAGGAAGACAGAAAGACAATGTCAAGGAAGACAGAAAGACAATGTCAAGGAAGACAGAAAAACAGTGGGAATTAAGGACGTCAGAAAAGACAATGTCAAGGAAGACAGAAAGACAACTTCAAGGAAGACAGAAAGACAAAACCAAGGAAGACAGAACGACAGTGGGAATTAAGGACGCCAGAAAAGACAATGTCAAGGGATGACTCCACTCACGGGGGCGCCAGAAGAACCGTCACGACCTCTCTCTCCAGGGGCTCCACGTGCACCGCTGGGCCCTGGGGCACCCACTGGGCCGGGTGGACCGCTGGGGCCCTGCAGACAGACGCTCAGTCCATTACGATGCGCAACAAGTGACAATATGCAATCTTCCTACACGTCTAGCTTCCACGTGTCAAAGCTGTGCTAGTCACAACAGTTTCACGTGCTACTTAAGTCTCGATGCATGAGTTCTGCCATGCATAGTTCAGGAGCTGTGTGAGAGTTGAGGTGACCGTCCTGGGCTGTCCGTCCTAACGAGCCTTCTGGTTTCAGTGGACGAAAAGCTACATTGAACCATGCTTCGGCATTGGTCACAGCTTGTCCCTAATATGTCAACTGACATCTGAGGACATTAAGCATCACTTCATCATCAGCACTGTCATGTTTGGCCATGGTTGATTGAGTTTGGTACATAGTTGTTTTGAGTTGTTTTACGCTTACTAGATCGGCTGATAAGGACACGCTTGTCTCTCTCTGCAAGATGCATAGGCAAGACCTTTTGCATATTTCACGGCAAAAGAATCTGAAACAAGGCGTTCTAAAACAAGATCCGAACGCACGAAAAGGTTACAAAGAACATGTATTAAATATGCTGTGCTAATAAGGACTCGCTTGTCTCTCTCTCTGCAAGATGTATAGGCAAGACCTTTTGCATATTTCACGGCAAAAGAATCTGAAACAAGGCGTTCTAAAACAAGATCCGAACGCACGAAAAGGTTACAAAGAACGCGTATTAAATGTGATGTGTATGCTTATTAATTCGGCGTTCTTTTGAACCTTTTTGTGTGTTTGGATTTCTGTTTAACTGCAACGCTACGCACAGTGCCCCTTCTCATTCAGGCAAATGCATTCTGTCGTCTGAGTACAAAACTGTTAAGATATAATTATCAGTTTACCTTCTCTCCGTCGCGACCAGCTTCACCGTCTCTGCCAGGACGTCCTTGAAATCCCTGAAAACCGAGCAAAGAAATAATTAATCCCACACATACACCGCTAATATGGGCTCAGGGGTAAGTATGTTACAGGAGCATAGCTGTAAAAAGAGGTGCAGAGTGTGAACGATAGATTAGCAGCAACACATCCATTGTATTCCCAAAAGAACTTAGCAAACATCCATGGACTTGTAATCGAAAGAGAAATTGTAAAACTATTAAATGTTGAGTTACTTGAAATTAGAGAGGACCGAAATGAGGAAGCATCATGTCATCAGGAATTTATTATATAATTACACACACACACACACACACACACACACACACACACACACACACACACACACACACACACACACACACACACACAACACACACACACACACACAACACACACACAAACACACACACACAACATCACACACACACACACACACACACACACACACACACACACCACACACAACACAGCACCACACACACACACACACACAACACACCACACACACACACACACACACACACCACGACACACACACACGCACACACACACACACACACACACACACACACACACACACACACATCAGTAAAAAATAATTCAGACAACAAAATGAGTTAAAAATTCCCAATATATTGGCCGCGGCCTTCTTCGGGAGGATTTTAAAAAAAATACAATGTACAACCTGGGGACTCGAACCCGCGTCAGTATTGCGCCTGCTGTTTCAGTCGGACGCTACTCCTACCCCTGGTGACACGTTAACATAGAATGGAAAGGAAACAGACAGCCGAAGCGACTTGTCCAACACTCACACGGTGTCCTTTGGGTCCAGGCATGCCGGGCAGACCAGGAGGTCCATTGGGGCCCTGAGGACAAAGGCAAGAAATTAGTATGCGTTCAAAACTAAATGGACAAAAATCACTGGGTGTCAGTTTTGTTAGGGGAAAATATCAAGGGGTTGTTATTGTGTGTGTGTGTCTTAGTGTGTGGGTGAGTGTGTGGGTGCGTGCGTGCGTGCGTGCGTGTGTGTGGTTGTGTGTGTGTGGTGTGTGGTGTGTGTGTGGGTGTGTGTGTGTGTGTGTGTGTGTGTGTGTGTGTCGTGGTGTGTGGTGTGTGTGTGTGTGTGTGGTGTGTGTGTGTGTGTGTGTGTGTGTGTGTGTGTGTGGTGTGTGTGGTGTGTGTGTGGGTGGACTCTGTGTGTGTGTGTGGTGTGTGTGTGTGTGTGTGTGTGTGTGTGTGTGTGTGTGTGTGTGTGTGTGTGTGTGTGTGTTTGCGTCCATGAGTGCGTGCGTTTACATATGTGTGCAGATATAATGTCTGTTCAGCAGTCTCTATATCAGCGTGATGTCTGAAATTGTGCATGCATGTCTCTGTCTGAATCCGCCCTAATACAACCGTGACGGTACCTTTGCATCTGTCTGCATGCGTACCCCATACGGATCTGCCGCTGTCTCTGTATCTGTTTGCATGCGCATCCCATACAGATCTGCCGCTATTTCTGTATCTGTCTGCATGCGTACCCCATACAGATCTGCCGCTATCTCTGTATCAGTCTGCACGAGTCGAATGTCTTCGTATATCTGTCCTCGTCTGTGTATCTGTCGGTATGAGTGTTTGAGTGCCAGAGCACGTGCTGAGCACACGCCCAGCTGGCCCATTAGCCCATGCAGCACCGGCACCACAAACTCACAGAAGGTCCTACAGGTCCGGGAGAACCGGGGTCACCGGGCATGCCTTCATCTCCGTCTTGTCCCTGGGCTCCTGGAGGTCCGGGAAATCCGCGCATACCGGGTGGTCCCTGGAACACAACACCACAGTAAAAGGAAAGAAGGAAGGAAAGAAAGAAGGAACGAAGGAATGAATGAAAGAAGCGTGGAGTGCAGGAAGCAAGAAGGGAGTTAGTTCTCGGATTTTAACGTCCCGTCAAAAGCACAGGGTCACCTGAGGACAGTGGAAGGAAGGAAGGGGGAAAGAGGGGAAAGGTATAAGGTAGGAAGGAAGGAAAGGAAAAAAGACGAATAAAGCAAATAGTGAGGATAGATAGAAGGAAGTAAAAAGATAAGGAAAGAAGCAGGGAAAGCAGTTTAAAAAAAAAATTAAAAAAAAAACGTAAGGTAGGACTGATGGAAGGAATGAAGGAAGAAATACAGGAAGGAATAGAGGAAGGAGGGAGGGGAAGTAAGTAATGTAGGATGGATGGAAGGAAGGAAGCAACAAACAAACAAAAGAGGAAGAAAGCAAAAATAGTCAGAATGGACAGAAGGAAGTAAAAGAATTAGGAAAGAAGTAAAACAAATATTTAAGAAAAATTAATGTGCGATGGAAGGAAGAAAGGAAGGAAGGACGAAATGACGGATGGAGTAAAGGAAGAAAGGAAGGAAAAAAGAAAGGAAGGTGG
>JABMCL010001770.1:20000-25000 GCA_018857735.1 Alviniconcha marisindica | reverse complement strand
AGCACGTAAAAGATCCCGGTCATTCTGCCAAAAGCGCAGGTGGCAGGTTACAGCTAAACGTGACACATGCACCCTACTAATGTGGCTTCGAATGAAATGACACTGTAAACTGGTACATGATTGCACGGTGTGCACAGAACATGCGCCGAGACGGCAGCAGCTTCACGTGGCACCAGCCATGTAACAACCAAATAGCGCTGTAAGTTCACCACTCGGTGGATATTCAAAATGCGCTACAGTTTCTCATTCAGAATCACATGCCACGAAACGTGCAGTGAGTCTGCTTAAGAGCAGAGAACGGCGCCATACAAAAGGGACCAATAAATAAATATAGTTATTACACAGGCAACTCGAACAACAAGAACAATTATATATATATATATATATATATATATATATATATATATATATATATATATATATATATATATATATATATATATATATATAACTCGAGTACATGTTAAAACCACGAAGGAGCAAGTAAAGGGTTAAATCATACATCATACCAAAGTTGAAATCCTGCGACGAAACCACGACAAACAGGCTGCAGGAATTCGAAAGTGAAGCAAGGACATATTCCTCATGTGTTGTGCGGTACACCTCATCCGCGAACATAAACAGTAACTTAACCCCTTCACTGCCATGATGTCACTTGAAAAGGACCAATAAAGGTGCAAAATTTTAAACCCATAAGCCTTATTCTTTTCTTTTTCGCACTGGCATCTGAAAGGATTTTCATCAAAACGCAAAGCACTGAAGGCAGATGTGATATAGGACCGGAAAATACACTGTTTGCAGGCGCATCCGTGCATCTTTCAGCCCGAAAATTTTGCAGGCTCTGGCAGTGCAGGGGTTAATCGCCTTCCGGTTAGGTTACATTTTTCATGCAAGCGTGAGACGATATCTTGTGATATTGTTGTTTTTCTTAATTTTTGTTATATATATATAGATATAGATATATATATAGATAGATAGATATGGATATAGATATATAGATATGATACTTGTCATTGCTTTATCGTGCAAGTGCAAGGTTACATAATTGATCGTCACGTGACTCATAATTATGATAGCTATAGTAGGCGGGAGAGGGTCGCAGATACTCAGCGTAACTATGCGTTGAAACGTCATTTCTAAAAAGGTCGATATCGCCTTGTGAGAAACATCCCATGGTTATTAGACTGGCCAGTCAGTGAATGCATCTACAAATAGGTCTTTTCAGAAGTGCCGTTTCAATGTTCAGTTATGGGCAAAAATGCGACCACTCCCTCCCTCCCTCCCCTACTCCCTACGGTTCTTTGTAACTATCATAGATCACGTGACAAAAAATTAAGTGACTTTGCACTTGTAGCATAAAGCAATGACGAGTATCAAATGACAAGTCATTCGATATCGTCTCACGCTCGCTTCCGTTCATTTCGCTTGGAATCCGCATGCCATCAGAAGCTAAGAAACAATGCAGTGCGGTGCCACCGAGGCGAGCGTTATGTGAGGCATACAGAGGCCATTTCCTTTAGCCTGATTGCAGACAGGAAATTCCACCAGAGAACGGCGGAAGTGGCCACGCCCCTCGACACTTCCCTGGCTGAATTCCTGGTCCACAGCACAGCTTTGTTGTAGTTTCGTCGCATTTTCTCAAAGTCATCATTTTGCAAACCGGGCAACGAACGCGTTCTGATGACGTTAATTAAACGTCTAGAAGAAGAATGGGGAGGAGGATGCGGAGAATGTGAAGGGTGGGGCTGGGAGGGGTGGGGACGGTGGGTGGGTGGGTGGCATGTTGGTATTTTCAACGACAAGTATGAGCTGTAGTCATGCTGAATGCCAAACATGCGTGAGTATTTGGTTGGTGAATGAATGTTAATCAGTTTTAGTCAGAACCATTACCGTTTCTGATTGAAAGTGTCTACAGTCACCCAGTCAAAAATTCGTCAAGATTTAATTGCGACTGAAGCCGTCTGTCGACAGTATGATCACGCCCCAGTCTAAAACATCATGATTTCCGATTAAAGCAGTCTTTATAGTAACACGCATGAACACACAGTCAGACATGCACTGGCGTGTGACTGCAGACGTGTCGAAACAGTAGCAGTTAAAAACAGTATGGCATCCGACTGAAGGGGCCTTGCACCTAATAGCTACGCTGTCAGAAACATCATGGTTTCTGTCTGAATGGAGCCTACAGCAGTAACTCAATTAGAAACATCATGGTTTCTGTCTGAATGGATCTTACAGCAGTAACTCAATTAAAAACATCATGGTTTCTGTCTGAATGGAGCCTACAGCAGTAACTCAATTAAAAACATCATACTTTCTGTCTGAATGGAGCCTACAGCAGTAACTCAATTAGAAACATCATGATTTCTGTCTGAATGGAGCCTACAGCAGTAACTCAATTAGAAACATCATGGTTTCTGTCTGAATGGAGCCTACAGCAGTAACTCAATTAGAAACATCATGGTTTCTGTCTGAATGGAGCCTACAGCAGTAACTCAATTAGAAACATCATGGTTTCTGTCTGAATGGAGCCTACAGCAGTAACTCAATTAGAAACATCATGGTTTCTGTCTGAATGGAGCCTACAGCAGTAACTCAATTAGAAACATCGTGGTTTCTGTCTGAATGGAGCCTACAGCAGTGACTCAGTTAAAAACATCATAGTTTCTGTCTGAATGGAGCCTACAGCAGTAACTCAATTAGAAACATCATGGTTTCTGTCTGAATGGAGCCTACAGCAGTAACTCAATTAGAAACATCGTGGTTTCTGTCTGAATGGGCCTACAGCAGTGACTCAGTTAAAAACATCATAGTTTCTGTCTGAATGGAGCCTACAGCAGTAACTCAATTAAAAACATCATGGTTTCTGTCTGAATGGAGCCTACAGCAGTGACTCAGTTAAAAACATCATAGTTTCTGTCTGAATGGAGCTTACAGCAGTAACTCAATTAAAAACATCATGGTTTCTGTCTGAATGGAGCCTACAGCAGTAACTCAATTAAAAACATCATGGTTTCTGTCTGAATGGGCCTACAGCTGTTGTAACTCAATTAGAAACATCATGGTTTCTGTCTGAATGGAGCCTACAGCTGTTGTAACTCTATTAAAAACATCATGGTTTCTGTCTGAATGGAGCCTACAGCAGTAACTCAATTAAAAACATCATGGTTTCTGTCTGAATGGAGCCTACAGCAGTAACTCAATTAAAAACATCATGGTTTCTGTCTGAATGGGCCTACAGCTGTTGTAACTCAATTAGAAACATCATGGCTTCTGACAAAAAGCGTCCTACAGTAGTCACAGAGTCAGAAGAATACTAAATAAACCTTCCTGCCAAAACCCCGTATCGTTGTTGATAATGTCAAAGGGATGAGATACGAGATTCTGCCAGGCAACGACAGTAAACAGATGACTCGACTTCTCGCCACCGTCTGACTGACAGATGGGCTTCAGCCAATCAGCACCTACGTACAGACAAACCTCCTTAGACAATCCCACCAGCTGTCCGGGTGCTGTGGTTATGTAAACGGGTGAAGCACGTTTCCGTGCTGTTTTCGACAACAATCATCAAGTGCCTTTGGTCTGTGCAGTTCGACGAGTGAGTTCGATCACACGTGATGTTTACTCAGATTGTGTAAGTGTTTGGGGGGAGGGTGGGGCGGAGGGGGGCGGGAGGGGGGGGGGGGGGCAGCTCTGTGACTATAATAGGCGAGAGGTCAGTTGCGTGTAGAGAGCTGCACAGAAGCTTGACAATGGTCGGCACCTTCTCACTGCATACCTGCCACTCTTTTCCACCGTCCGTTGCGGAAGTCGAGCAGCAGAGTGTCAGATAAAACAAGAAGAAAGTAGAAACGAAACCGACGTCAAGTGCCTGTGCCAAAGGTGGTATAATAGAGAGAGGGGGCTTGGGGTGGGGGTGGGGCTGGGGAGAGGGCGGGGAGAGGGCTACCTTTCACGACTCCGTCGTCTTCGGGGCAGTGGACGCAACATTCGCCCGGCTCCTTGTAGGGTTCGGATCCGTCTTTACAGACGGTGATTTCGGTGCACTGAATGTACACACAGTTCTCAGGCTGGCCGCCAACGCAAGTGCATTGGTAGCAGGGGTCGTCGTCAGCGTAGGGGAAGTAGGTTTCTCCGTCCGCCACTATGGCACCGGTGCTTTCGCTCAGGCATTCATTAGGCCCTAAAGGACACACATACATACACACTCTCCAAGCCTCAGTTTCCGGCACCCGTTCCTCCAAACTCTGCCATAATTGACAAACGGTTCAAAAGAAGGCTCCAAACTCTGCCATAATTAATAAATTGTTCAAAAGAACACTATTAGGACAAAACACAACATGCGAATTTTCCGGGTAATCCCATTTAGCAAGCTACTAAACGGCACTTGAACAACAAGTAAACGGTGAAAACCGATGAAAAATGAGATGGAGAGCTAAACCGCTCGTCTGTTTTTGGTTGAACTATGTTGCTTTCGTTTTTCACCGTTTAACTGTTGTTTAAGTGTCGTTTTGTCGCTTGAGAAAGGGGATTGCCCCGAAAATTCGCAAATCGTGTTTTGTCCTAATAAGCAGCGTTCTTTTGAACCTTTATGTGTTTGGATCTTGTCTTAGAACGCAAGCAGTCATTCTGGTTTCAGATTTCTGCCATAATTGGTTACGCCACTGAAGGGACACTCCCATCACCTCCGACACAGCTGTCCACCAACGCCGTCAGCGCCCTCCGAAAAGCTTGGGTACTAATAAGACTGTGGAAACAACACAGCGTCCAAGCACGCAAGTAACCATGAGGCGCGTCCGCCCCTGGCGAAGAACTAGTGCTGCCATATCCGAGCACCAATGTATAACTGTCACTTCTGGAGACCTCATGCGTAACCAAAATGAGTTTTTAGAGATCTCAGGCGTAACCAAATTGACAGTTTCAGAGATCTCAGGGGTAACCAAACTGACAGTTTTCAGAGATCACAGGTGTAAATAAATTGACAGCTTTTAGAGGTTTAG
>JABMCL010001770.1:12500-15000 GCA_018857735.1 Alviniconcha marisindica | reverse complement strand
GCAACGACTGTGTATGACTGGTGAATTCGCACCTAAAAAATAAAATAAAAAATAAATAAAAAAGGCCAGGTTTTGATAACACTTCTGGCCAAGTTTTGATAACACTTCTGGCCAGGTTTTGATAACACTTCTGGCCAGGTTTGGTTTCAAGCCTTTGGAGATTTTGGCATACAGCGTCTGTGAGGTTCGGCATCATCTTCGATCAGTGGATTTGTTAGTTAAAACTGTTATAGCAATATGCTGATCCTGAAAGCAGTTCTCGTCGGGAAGGAAGAGGAGGATAGGAGGCGGGTTACAGAATAACAGGGAAGAGTAATTAAGAGTAGCACAACGTTAGGATTACACCCACAGCACACAAAGTAACACACACACGTTTCCAAGAACTGGCACTTAAAACATTTTTTACTGGAAACAACATTGGCTACAGATTGCATTCGTAACGAATGTCACACATCACGAACGGCATTACTGGTTAATCTGGCTCTCGTTGCGAAGGATAATTATTACAAAAGGTATTTGTTAGAAACGTCGTTCATTAAAAAAAATGTCCTCCACTATCCTGCATATATAAAAATACCATTTATCACAAATGTCCTTCATGTTTAAGTATAACAAGCATCGTAAATGTCTTTCAATATGCAGAAACCATTCATTACAAAAATTAATGTCCTTCACTATGCAAATGCCAATCATTATAAATGTCCTTCACTATGACGTGAATGACATATTCATTAGAAATGTCCCTCACTATACGAATGGCAGTCATTACAAATGTCATTCATCATGACGTCAAAGTTGGATGAGAGAGGTAAACTACATTTTTGACAAACGCCGGTTAAAACGTTCAGTTTGCAAAAGTTAAAGGATAATTCTTCAGCTCAATGCTGATACAGATATTCAAACACGAAAAACACTAAAGTAATTCAACAATCGAATAGGATGGTATCCGACACTACCTAGCTAGAATACGAGCATGTTAGACTGTGTCAAAGAACCATCACAACACATAAGCAACAACAACAACAACAACACACACACACACACACACACACACACACACACACACACACACACACACACACACACACACACACACACACACACACACACACACACACACACACACACACACACACACACTAACTCACTCCCAAAAACAAAAACAAAACAAAAACGGTCACATATTTTGCAATAATTAGACAGTGCAACAAACCAGTGGAACAAAAACATTGTTACGCAAAACAACCACAACAGAAACAGACTAATTGTAATGGTTGGATCAATATACTAGTCGCAAGAACGGTAATAAATTGGTGATAAATATTTCAATCTGTTTCTAAAACAGGCATAATTATTCTAAGTTCAAAAGGCCCAAATAGTCAGAGGCTGAAATCAAATTTTATACAAGCAGAGTTCAAACTTTATATTGATTCGAGAATTCCTTACCTCAAAAATGGAAGTTCCAGTAAGGTCGTTTGGTAACTTTGGATAATGTAGTCTATATACATCTGTCATCAGGTGTTAGTTAGTTAGTTCTCTTATTTTAACGCCCCGTCAACCACATACAGAAGGTCATCTGATTGAACAGCAATGACACAGATTACATTTTAGGATCAAAATGTTTTTTGGTTAAATCAGGAAAAGACAAAAACAGTAGGAGCTGGGCGCAAACTTCGACACAAATTACGCTTCCATAATCGACACAATAAAGCACAAACACTTACTGCAAGCATATTAGCTGTCATAACAGAAACTATAAGAAAGAAACAACCATGACAAGCTATGAGCAATACGTTATATTTCCATCACCAAAAACAATAACTGACACAAACAAGCTATGACACAAACTACAGTTGTCAAAACAAACCGTAAGGAGAGAAACAGTCATGAGCGTAAGATGAACACAACACGAACAACCGTCAGAAGTGGGGCAAATAAAAAAAATCCGGTTCTGTCACAAACGGGACAAAGAACTGTACTCCCGTTTTGTCATAAGTGGGACAGACAACTCTGCTCCCGTGCCGTCAGAAATGGGACAAACAACTCTACCCCCGTGTTGTCAGAAGTGGGACAAAAAAATCTACTCCCGTGTTGTCAGAAGTGGGACAGACAGCTCTACTACCGATCTGTCAGAAGTGGGACAAACAACTCTACTCCCGTGTTGTCAGAAGTGGGACAGACAACTCTACTACCGCGTTGTCAGGAGAGGGACAAACAACTCTGCTACCGATCTGTCAGAAGTGGGACAAACAATTCTACTACCGATCTGTCAGAAGTGGGACAAACAACTCTACTCCCGTGTTGTCAGAAGTGGGACAGACAATTATACTCCTGTGCTGTCAGAAGTGGGACAAACAACTCTGCTACCGATCTGTCAGAAGTGGGACAAACAATTCTACTATCGATCTGTCACAAGTGGGACAAACAATTCTACTATCGATCTGTCACAAGTGGGACAAACAATTCTACTACCGATCTGTCAGAAGTGGGACAAACAACT
>JABMCL010000848.1:140000-199557 GCA_018857735.1 Alviniconcha marisindica | reverse complement strand
AGAGTAGTAGTGAAACAGTATTCACGGCGACTGAGATAAGATGGGCGGATAAGATCGAGTCACTGCCGTGTAAGGCACTGGTCGATTACTGAAAAGCCAGGAATTCCGCGAAACGACTGTCCTTTAGTTTCAGTAAAAAGACAAAATATCGCAGTCGGCGCTGACTCGAGCTGAATGATCCCCAGCCTGTTGAGAAGTGAAGTTGTTTTTCGATTTTTGTTTTTCCGGCGTTTTTTATTTTATTTTTGTTTTACGGGGTTTTGGGGTTGTTTTTGTGTGTGTGTGTGTGTGTGTGTGTGTGTGTGTGTGTGTGTGTGTGTTTTCGTCTCCATCTTACTCCTGTGCACCGGCTGTGCACTTATTTACTACAGTGTATATATACACTGTAGTAAATAAGTGCACAGCCGGTGCACAGAGTGTGCACGGCTGTGCACTTATTTACTACAGTGTATATATATATATACACTGTAGTAAATAAGTGCACAGCCGGTGCACAGGAGTAAGATGGAGACGAAAACACACACACACACATATATATATATACTATATATATAATCACTGTTGTCACGTCAGAACGAGAGAATGTGTGTGAGAGTGAGAGACTGGCTGGGGAGTAACTGCATTATTATGATACGGCTGTGCAGTTGCCAGGACGTGTCAGTGTAGTAGGTGTGCATATTAGGGCGAGTCGGTTTCTGTGTCAGTTGATACCTTTAATTTCTGATCTCTTACCTTAAATTTTACTACGTACAATCTTTTAGGCTACCCGCGTGAATTTGCTCTCTCTCTCTCTCTCTCTCTCTCTCTCTCTCTCTCTCTCTCTCTCTCTCTCTTCTCTCTCTCTCGTCTCTCTCTCTCTCTCTCTCATCTCTCATGCCTATATGTATATAAATAATGCCTGTAATTTGATATCTGTTCATCAGTAGCTTAGCAAGGACTAGTTCTTAGACAGGTTTTTGAATGAACCTAAACTACAATCCTTGTAACATAAAGTTTTCGAGTTCGAGTTCGAGTTCTCTCTCTCTCTCTCTCTCTCTCTCTCTCCCTCTCTCTCTCTCTCTCTCTCTCTCTCTCTCTCTCTCTCTCTCTCTGTAGCTTTCACTAATTTCATAATTTTCGCCCTGTTTTAGGAATAACTGATTTATGAGGCTAGTGACCTTGGTCCGTTACTGAGATGTGTCAGTGCACGCGCGCGTAGTGCCCGCGGCGTGTGTGTCTGTGTCAGTGTCACTCACTCCCCACCGGCAGTGTGTCAGCGTGTGCCGCGCGCGCGCTGCCAGTGACTCGAGAGAGACTGACTGATATCAGGGTGGGTGTATGTATGTAGTGTGCATGTAGGTGTGTACCGCCGGGGAGGCCGCGGTGATATGGTGTATCAGTGGCGGGTGTGAAGGCGGACTGGACTGATGAGATCTCTCTGATCATGACTCTGAGGTTCCACACTTATTCGTCACTGCCATGGCATCACAAATTGAACCAAAATGTCAGCTGACTCTGCTTGATGTTCAGTTGAGCCATGATACAATTCTGACACTGAAAAACATTTGGTGAAAGATCGTTTTCTCAAGTTGTGTTGGCCCATCTGTTTCAGTGGAACAGCCGGTTTGCCCCAAACTGATTCTGCCTCCTCTTTTAAAGCAGCCCTGAAGACGCACCTGAGTTTAATTTGATAATTATTTCTACCGTTTTTCACAGCCGTGCCTATCCCCTCGTCCGACGCGCGAGTGTGTGCGGCGTTAGTGTGTGTCAGTCATGTCAGTGCGTGCGTGCACTGGCGTGTGTGTGTGTGTGTGTGTGTGTGTGTGTGTGTGTGTGTGTGTGTGTGTGTGTGTGTGTGTGTGTGTGTGTGTGTGTGTGTGTGTGTGTGTGTGTGTGTGGTGTGTGTGTGTGTGTGTGTGTGTGTGTGTGTGTGTGTGTGAGAGAGACAGCTCAGTGGCAGCGTAATCAACGAGCGCTTTTCGATAACATGATTGTGGGGAAATTGTGTCTCTCTAGTAGCTGATCTACAAGGGCAAGCATGAAAGGACAAACTAAGGGGAACAAACCATACAAACTTTAAAATCCGTCCCTAATTTTAGAGTTTCCTCCCTTAGACTGCTGAAACACAGGCTCTCGAAATCGAAATCAGACCATGTCGTCATTTCCGATCTAAAAGGGTGGCGTGAGTTTTAAAAGGTCAGGCGACGATAGATCTTTAGAATGACTTACTGTTGACAGGGTGCAGACTGAAGTATCTGATCCGCCTTTTTAGCGATAGAGACAGGGGTAGACTGCGAGCAAAGCCATGACGGAGTGTGTGGTGTCAGCGCCAGGAAAAGTGATACTCCATGGCGAACACTCGGTTGTGTACGGAAAGGTAATGTGGCAAACCAACCTGGCAGTTCCAAGCAACTGTTTAATTTCATGTCTGTGAGTGAGTGAGTGAGTGTGTGTGTGTGTGTGTGTGTGTGTGTGTGTGTGTGTGTGTGTGTGAAACGTTATTGAGAACGCACAATTCTGCAAACGCACAAGGGATTGTGCGTTTGCAGAATTGTTGATTCAAACCCAGTTGATGATTTGGGGTTGGGATCATTTCATTTCATTTCAGTTTATATCGGCTCATATTCAGTCTCCCAGTACATCCCCTTATCTTCTCAGTGTGAACTTATATTTCCTTCAGTATAATATGTAAAATAAAAATAAAATGAAATTGGTCTCCTGCAGAGAAGATTAGGGTAAGAGTTAAACAAGAACACACACACACACACACACACACACACACACACACACACACACACACACACACACACACACACACACAGAGTTGTGTGTATGTGTGTGTGTGGTGTGTGTGTGTGTGTGTGTGTGTGTGTTCTTCTTGTGTGTGAAGGTTAATAATTATAGTAATACACCTGATACATGTGCACCAGGCAAGAGGTCTCTGTTGCCATTTTAAGGCAGTATGTATAAACTATAACAATACATATACAGACACACACATACTGTGGTCTGTATACAGCTGACATTTTATGTTTTGCCATCTCAGAATGACTGAGCCATGTTCAAATCAACTCTAGGGTAGGGCCAAGTGCAGCTTGCATCCCACTATACATCATCTGCTCTCTGGCACAGATAGCTTTGGTCTGGAAGTAAAGCACATGTACATCTGAATCATTTGGAGGGATACTGATATCAAATTTCTGACAGAAGTCTGGTTCAAATCACAGATCAAATGCAGAAACCTGCATTCAACTGGAGTCAAACACAGGCTCAGACAGTGTGTGTGTGTGGGTCGGTGGGTGGGTGGGTGGGTGTGTTGTTAGTGTTATTGTAAAGCATCCAGTACTCCCATCTTGTGCGGTAGATGGGCGCTCTAGAAATCCTTTTTATTATTATTATTATTATTATTTATAAATATAATGTCATTTCATGGCCCCACCTTCATTCTCATCAGGGATTACCCAGCATGCACCTTGGCCTTGCAGGTGGCAGTGGCCTCCAGCTTGAATCTGCGGTGCTTTCTTCGAGCAACCTTCAGAGATGATGACATGGTGACCCTTGACCTGCCTGATGTCCACATTCATCGCCAGTGGAGTTTGGCAAGTCTGCAGGCAGAGCTGCTGCCACACCTTGAGCTCAGCAATGGTGGGTCACATGGAGAGACGGTGCTGAAACTGCTGTGTCAGGGTCCTGAGCCTTTTTGTCTCCAGGGACTTTTAGAAGGAACTGGTTTAGTGGTTAGCCGTCTCAGATATGGTTACAGTCTTGAGCGTGGATCAGATTAAGAAAAGGGGAAGAAGAAAAATGAACTTAACGCAAAAAGGTGAAACAGAGAGAACTATTCTTGTTTTCAAGCATTTAGGTAATCTGCTGTATAAGTCTGTACAAGACAAATTACAATGCAACTTTAATAATCCATTTCAGGAAATGTCTTTGTGGGTAGCAGATTCTACATTTTGTATACAGTAATGTTTTATATAAAAAATATCAAACAAATGCACATATGCGCATATTGTAAAAAAACTGAAAAAATATTCAAAGACACCCAGTTTATCTAATTATCAAAATTATGACTTTCTGTGTAATATTAGCAGAATTAGGGGGAATACAGTGACCTAACAGTCCTGATCCAATAAATTACAATCATGTAAATTTAAAGATGGTCTTGATATGAATAAATTATGCAATGTATATGTACACAAGGCACACACTCATGCAAACACACACACGCATGCACGAATGCATGCACACATACACACACGCACTGTCACACATACACACACACACACACACAAACAAACACACACACACAAACACACACACACAAACACACACACACACACACACACATACACACAACCGCACACACACACACACACACAACCATACAAACACACACACTCCTGTTCCGTGTGAACTGTCTGACATGACAGAATCAGTTCTTGTTTCAGAAGCTGCAGATTCACCCATCCCTCCGTCTGAGAAGAGTTTAAGGACATTGAGAGAGTTTGCGGGTATACAAGAAGAATCAGCAGAGACGAGAGATCTGGCAGTCATTTCTTTCCTGTATCTGTTGTGTAGTATCTGTGGGCAGGGAGAGCATTGCAGGTAGGCATTCATAAGAACATTTTGGGTGTTTTTTCTTGTTTTTGGCTTCATTTTAGAGCAAACAACAAAACAAACAAAAACATAAGCGCAAGACATTTCTGGACTGCTGCCTACTTCTAATTTTAATTATTTTTTTGGGGGGTGGGGTGGGGTGGGGGGTGGGGGTTCTTTATTTTGTGTGCTCTCTCTCTTACTGGATTCAGTACTTTCTCTCTCTCTCTCTCTCTCTCTCTCTCTCTCTCTCTCTCTCTCTCTCTCTCTCTCTCTCTCTCTCTCTCTCTCTCTCTCTCTCTCTCTCTCTCTCTCTCTCTCTCTCTCTCTCTCTCTCTCTCTCTCTCTCTCTCTCTCTCTCTCTCTCTCTCTCTCTCTCTCTCTCCTATATTATGTATATAAGTAATGCCTGTAAGTATTTTGATATCTATTTATCAAGTAGCTTAGCAAAGACTAGTTGTTAGACAGGTTTTTGACTGAACCTAAACTACAATCCTTGTAAAATAAAGTTTTCGAGTTCGAGTTCTCTCTCTCTCTCTCTCTCTCTCTCTCTCTCTCTCTCTCTCTCTCTCTCTCTCTCTCTCTCTCTCTCTCTCTCTCGTATAGTTACACATCCACATTTCTGTGTTTTTGATATGGAATGGCAGGAACACTTCACAGATATGTGACATTATATGTATGAGTTATGCAACAGATTCTTATGTTCGAAACGATTTTGTATAGTCAAAGACATTTCTTCTTTCAGTGGTTTCATTTACAGTTGCAGTACAGACTTTTGTCAAGCTGAAAGAAAGCAAGTATTGTGGGGATGTTTCAGAGCATTGCCACACATCCGCATCTGCCTGATATCTCCGCTCTCAAGCTGAAAAAAACACAAGTATTGTAGGGATGTTTTAGAACACTGCCACACATCTGCATCCGCCTGATATCTCCGCTCTCAAGTTGAAAACAACAAGTATAGTAGGGATATTTTAGAACACTGCCGCACGTCTGCATCCGCTTGATATCTCCACTCTCAAGTTGAAAAAAACACCTGTTATGGGGATGTTTCAGAACACTGCCTCACATGCACATCCGCCTGATATCTCAACTGCCAGTGGGCGCAGGCCTGGGTTCCTCGGCTGCCTTTTCTGTCTGCCTGGCTGCTGTTCTGCTTCAGTGTGCCGGTCAGATTCATGCCCCAGTGGGCAGCACAGTGGAGGGGCGAGGAGACTCCGCCCACAAGAAAACTACCAGAGATTCACGAGAGGTGTCCAAGGCTGACCAGCTGCTGATCAACAAGTGGGCTTTCCTTGGAGAGAAAATCATTCACGGCCAACCCTCTGGCATTGACAATTCTGTCAGCACTTTCGGTAAGTTTGGGGATGTGCTTGGTTTGTGTGTGCTTGGGGGCGGGGGGGGGGGGGGGGGGATTTTTAACTTTTTTTCACTGAGGTCAGTTTCTAAAAAAAATAATTGAATTTAACATTTTGCACACTTCTTTTTTTCACTGAGATGAGTTTCTGAAAAAAGTTTTTGAATTTAACATTTTGCATGCTAATGAATGCATTCCTCCAAAACTCCTGTCTTTTTGAAAACCTCTTTTCTGAAGCAGTGCCATCTGTTGCCCATGTGAATAAACCCTCCCTACAGACAGACCTTCCTGTAAGGCCACTTTGCTGCAACAATACACTTCACACTTGCATTCAGATAGCCCCTTGCCTGAGATCACCCTTCCTTCTGGACAGCTTCATACTTTGGCTGGGTATTATTGTGTGCAAATTATGATCATAAATGGCTGGAATTTGGCATCCACACTGTGAAGTGAATTACATACCTGTATCATGTGGGGCAACTTTAAGCTGAATAGGTGAGTTTAATCTGTTGAATTTGGTTTTTGAATTTTGAAGGGAAAGAAAGTCTTGATTTTTTTTAATGCAGTTTTTGATTTTTGGATTGAAAGGTTTGTAGCCCTAAAGGGGTTGTGCTGTATTTATGATTTTATTCTAATTTTTCATTTTATTATTATTAATTATATATTATTAATCATTTTAATTTGGTGCATTTCATCCCATTCTAGGTGGTGCAATACGCTTTCAGAATAAACACATCACTCCTGTTGACAAGTAAGTACGACAGTTTCTTTATCAATGAAGAGCACAAAAAAATGGATTATGATGTAATGGCTGCCACACGTACAGGCCAGACATGTCACTGACATCACAGGCTTGGTCAAAACAGCAGTGCCAGTTGTGGTTTTTGTGACTTTCAAACATCAGATTTCAACAAACTATGTAAACTGGCCTCAAAATATATGCTTTGAGTTCTTTTTTTAAAATTCCGTTCCTTTTTATAGGACCTGTGATCGATCTTCGCTTAGGGCTTCTTGGGGACCTTTTTGTCAGATGTTTGTTGTAGGAGAGTTCTACTGTCTGCTAAACTGTTGTGTTCTTTAACAATAATCATAATCATAATAAGACAAAGAAAATCTATACTGCTTTTATGGGTGTTTCTTATAATAAGCACTATTCTTGGACGGCAGTTTAACTCACACAAATAAGATGGAAAGAATATGTGTGATGTCAGCAAACCAGAAACAGTTAGAGAGAAAATTAATGTCAAAACTATTTGTCTCTTTTTTTCTTCTTTTTTATTTTTGTCAAGTACTATTAGAGATCAGGGAAATTTTGTTCATCACGAACAGTTTAAAAAAAAAATCCCTGGGAGATTTGGTTGCGTCTTCTGTGTTGTCACAACTGCGGACGTAAAGTTCACAAGTGCCTCTGATTGCAGGATGCCCAGGATCCAGATCCTGCTGACCAACACCAAGGTCCCTCGCAGCACGAAGACTCTCGTGGCCAACGTACACAAGCGGCATGACAAAGTAGGCCTGGGTTTGACACCCATTTTCCACACCCATGGTTTATTTGGTTGTGGATTTTTTCTTGATTTTTTTTTCTTTAGATATATGTATATATATTTGGTCATATTTTCTGTGTACTGGTGATTATTTATACAAGAAGATGCCTTGAATTTCAGGAGTTAACTCTGACTTTAAGTAATCAGCTCAGTTGCTGGTAGTTGTACAGTGGAACTCCTAACTATATCATACACACACACACATGCACACACGCACACACACGCACACACACGCACACATGCATGCACGCACCCACGCATGCACGCATGCACACACACACACACACACAAGTTTGATAAATTCAGAGAAGTAATCGTTGCAGAAGGCAGAATTGTGGCTGGCCAGTGGGCTGGTGGTTTTGGGTCTCGACTTGCCTGGAGGTCTTGCTGCCCACTTTGTTAAGCCGGGTCAGTGTATTTCTGCGGTCCTGAGCTCTGCTTTGTTGAGTCATATTGCTGTTTCACTCAGAGTTCCTAGAAGTGATTCACCTTGCTGTTTCATTGACAGTTCCTAGAAGTGATTCACCTTGCTGTGTCACTGACAGTTCCCAGAAGTGATTCTAGCTGTGTCACTGACAGTTCCCAGAAATGATTCACCTTGCTATGTCACTGACAGTTCCCAGAAGTGATTCTTGCTGTGTCACTGACAGTTCCCAGAAATGATTCACCTAGCTATGTCACTGACAGTTCCCAGAAGTGATTCTTGCTGTGTCACTGACAGTTCCCAGAAATGATTCTTGCTGTGTCACTGACAGTTCCCAGAAATGATTCACCTTGCTATGTCACTGACAATTCCCAGAAGTGATTCACCTTGCTGTGTCACTGACAGTTCCCAGAAATGATTCACCTTGCTGTGTCACTGACAGTTCCCAGAAATGATTCACCTTGCTGTGTCACTGACAGTTCCCAGAAATGATTCACCTTGCTGTGTCACTGACAGTTCCCAGAAATGATTCACCTTGCTGGGTCACTGACAGTTCCCAGAAATGATTCACCTTGCTGTGTCACTGACAATTCACAGAAGTGATTCACCTTGCTGTGTCACTGACAGTCTCCAGAAGTGATTCACCTTGCTGTGTCACTGACAGTTCCCGGAGGTTATGGGCCCTGTGCTGGAGGCACTGGAGGGTTTGGCGGAGAGGAGCATCAAGGCCTACAACGCATTATATGATGAGCCAAACAGCCGCCACCACTATGCACAACTGGAGGTCAGCTTGACACATAGTTTTGTGTGTGTGTGTGTTGTGTGTGTGTGTGGGGAGGGAGGGACACTTGTCAAGTGCCTCATCTCAAGTTGAGTCCTTAGTACTTCACAATGGCAACTGTATAGCGTTCTTCACTGCTTCCCCTCAGACCCTCTGGACTCTAGTCATCTGTTGTTGTTGTTGTTGTTGTTGTTGTTGTTGTTGTTGTTGATGGTTTGTGACTCTGAATTAGTGACTAGCTTTACACGGTGCATTTTTGAATATCCACCAGAGTGATGTATTTACAGCACTCTGTGAGTGTGTGTGTGTTGTGTGTATGGTGTGTGTGTGTGTGTGTGTGTGTGTGTGTGTGTGTGTGTGTGTATGTGTGTGTGTGTGTATTTGTGTGTGTGTTGTGTGTATGGTGTATATGTGTGTGTATTTGTGTGTGTGTTGTGTGTATGGTGTATATGTGTGTGTGTGTTGTGTGTATGGTGTATATGTGTGTGTGTGTGTATGGTGTATATGTGTGTGTGTGTGTGTTGTGTGTATGGTATATATGTGTGTGTGTGGGTGTGTATTTGTGTGTGTGTTGTGTAACCATTGTTTCTAATATCCTCTCCAAAACAACTCCATCTCACAACACAATAAAGTTTTCTGTATTCTGTAAATAGCAGAACAAGTTCCAGCTATCTGGAATCACTGTGTACACCAGTAGACCGGTGTGGACAAGATGAAAAGAGACTGCAGTACAAGTTAGACGATGCTGTTCCAGGAACTGATTGACATGAATCAGCAGCTATTGAATGCAATTGGCGTCGGTCACGCCTCACTGGACACGGTGGTGCAACTGACAGCACAGCGTGGCCTGCATACCAAGCTGACTGGGGCGGGGGGTGGGGGGTGTGCCTACACTCTTCTGACACCAGGTAAGCGGCATTGTCATTATTGGTATTTAGTGTTATCTTGCCAGAGTGTTGGCAGTAGCAAAATGTTTGTTGTAGTAAAGAGTCTCAAGTTAGGATTATGTTCAGCTATAGTAAACTTCATGACAGCTATAGTAAGTGTCATGACAGTTATAGTAAGCTTCATGATCACCATAGTAATCTTCATGACAACTATAGTAAGCCTCATGGCAGCTATGGTAAGCTCCATAACAGCTGTAGCAAGCTCCATGACAGCTATAGTAAACTTCACAACAGCTATAGTAAACTTCATGACATGACAGTAGTAGTAAACTTCATGACAGCTACTAGTAAACTTCATGACATGACTAACTCTGTCACTGAAATCCCCAAAGTCAGAGGGCAGCTTCTGTAGTGGTGGGCAACGGTGCACTTGTTTGTATGACACCATGCGCTGGTGTGGGGAAACAGTTGCACACACTACGGTCTCACCCAGCACTGAATGAACCTCAGGGTCTTAGCTTAGGAACGCTAACAAGAGTAGTTAGGTACTGTATGTCATGTCAGGATTTCTCAACCTAGCAGAAAGGCAAAACAAAACCTGGAACCGCAAAGTGAAGAACAGGTGAGAAAACATATTCTGCCTGGCAGAAAGCATCATTGATGAATGTGGACAGCCAGAATCCAAAATTCCTGAAAACTGCGCCGGACCATGAAGTCAGGAGGAAAAAAGTCCTTCTGTTTCTAATACATTGTAACTAGTTGTAGTGTGAATAAGGCATCATTTCTTGTTTTGGAATATGGTTAAAAAAATCTTCAGGGCCAAGTTGAAAACCTGATTGTGATGGATTTGTTTTTGTTTTTGTTCTTTGGGTCCTGCAAAATATTGTTATAATACATTATCCTGTGCATATTCATTATGTGTTGGTTTGATTTGGGTGTTTCTTTTTGTTTTGTTTTCTTTTTTGTAGCAACACATTCTTATATTGCTACATGGGTATACTCAGTTAATTATTTGATTGAGATAATGTGTGTGTGTGTGTGTGTGTGTGTGTTTGTGTATGTATGTGTGTGTGTGTGTGTGTGAACTGATTTGTGCTTGTGTCCTTTGCTCTTCCTCCCACCCCCCTTTCTTTCTTTTTAATTTCTTTAACAGCCAAAAAGGTGGGTAGCAAATCTGGCAGTGCTACAGAATGCTGTCAGTCAAGACCAATCACTTTGCCCACAGCAGTCAGCAAGTTCTTGAAAAACAAACAGCATTTCAGTTCTTTTCCAAAACAAGATCCAAACACATAAAATGTTCAAAAGAACACTATTTATTGGGACAAAACACAAAATGCGAATTTCAGGTCGAAGTGTAGAAGAAAACAAGCAAGTAGTTAGTCATTGAGGCGTTATATTTAGATCTGAAAGACCTTAAACAGAGTAAATCTGACAGATTTTTTTTTTAAACGGAGAGACAAAGTCATACTCCTTTCATAAAGAGCCTATTGGGAGCATCAGTGCCCCCATAACATGCACATTTTAGGGGTAATCCCTTTTATCAAGCCACAAAATGACACTTAAACAAGTTAAATAATGAAGAACAATGAAAAATGAGATGAGGAGCTAAATCACTTATCTGCTTTTGTTTTGTCCAGTGCTTGGAAGAAACTTGGAAGATTCTTGTTTCAGATTTTTTTCCCCTTTCGCAAACAGTTGTTTTCTGTGCAGACATGGCTGACGAGACAATCAAGGCTGTGCACCAAGACCTTCAGCAGCAGGGCTTTGACTGCTGGGATACCAGCGTGGGAGCCACGGGCGTGTCCTTCCATCCCGAGCCCCATGAAGATGCTTCAATACCTCCTACTTTGTTCCAGTGAATGCTGTGTTTGGTTTTTTGAATGAATGGAGTTGTTTCAGACACTGCTTCACTGTGGTTGTGTGACAGTGAGAATGGTCTGTGCGCTGTTTGATTGTGCTTTGAACAGTTAGTGCAGTCACATGCGACTAGTTTGTCATTTTGAGGCCCAAGTCAGATATGTACACTTTATAAGACGAAATACATGAATAGTTCAAAAGAATGCTATTTGTTAGGACAAGACATACATGTTGTGTTTTGTTCTAATAAATAACATTCTTTTGAACCTTTTATGTGTTTGAATCTTGTTTTAGAACACTAGCAGTCATTCTTGTTAGATTTTTGTACACTTTATAGAAAGAAAAACAACAACACTGTTTGAAGCTGACATCCATTAGGTTTGGATAATTGCCATTTTCCTGATGTTAGTTTTGTTCTGTACCTTGTGGATACCTGCTGGAACTTTCCTCCTTAAATCCTGGACATGCAGAGGTAATCCATGCAGCACACACCATACTGTAACCCACCTGGTGTAACCAACATCCTGTGACTAGAAGTCAGGATAACCTTGCATGCTGTTTAAAGTAACTAGCCCTCTCAAACCTTGATGAGTCCAAAAAACAGCAACAGGTAGAAGAGATCAAAATAAAAGTTTAGAAGTTATGGGTGGTGATCGAAACTGTGCCATGGATTTTATTTTCAGTTGTCAATCCCCTTACGTTAAGGACAGCTGGTGGGACCTTAGGAAACACCATCACATGTCACAGCTGGTTTAACAGCATTCCACAACCTCTTTGATCTTGTTCGCAGCCAACACAATCATGGACCCGATGTGCCTGTAGATGTGCAATACCAAGCCTGCCACTCCCCCTTCTCTTTATCACTGGCTCAGCCAGAACCTGCACACATGTATGCAAGCACACACATGTGCACACACACACACACATGCAGGCATGCATGCACACGTACATGCACACACAAACACAGGCATGCATGCATGCACACACACACATATACGTGCACACACACACACGCATGCATGCGCACACACACGCACACACACACACACACACAGACACACACAGAGGCATGCACACACACACACTTGGCATTGCAGACAGAATGTGTGACGTGTGTGTGTGTGTGTGTGCCTGTGTTTGTGTGTGCATGTATGTGTGCATCGCACTTAATTGCCATCATCCAGCACTTCCACCACAGACTGCCTATGCACCATCATTACTGCTTGTGTTCTGTACTTCTTAGTCTCCCGATATAACCATAAGGGTTGACTGGGCGTAAAACAGTGAACACCAAGTTACTTACTTAATCTTAGTCTCAGCTTAGTTACTATAAAAAGTAGTGCTTGTGTGATTTATTTGTTTCGGTCCGACAGCCATGCATGCAGTCACCACCGTGCCGAATATCAAAGACAAAGGTGAGCTGGGCCACTTGTGGGGCAGCCAAACCTGTCATCCACTGGTGGGGCAGTCATCCACTGGTGGGGCAGTCATCCACTGGTGGGGCAGTCATCCATTGTCAAAACCAGATTTAGAACGAAATCCTTGATTTTAAGTTTTTGTTTTGCTCTCTTCAGCAAAACTTGTTTTCAGAAGGCTAGTTCCTTTAAAACCAGGAGTCAGCAGGAGTCACTGAGGTGGACTCTGAAAGGAAAAAAAAGTATGGTGCACTCATCTACTCAAAAGTCTTGATGCTGGTGGACTTGGATTTTACAGTTTGATTTGCCTGCCATAGGTCAAGTGATGACAGCCATTAATATTTGCCAAAACAATTGCATTTTGACATCAGTTTTGCTGTCCATCAGCTCTAGTCAAATCTGGCTCCAAATCCCTCCTGGGCAGATGAGTGCTGATCTCTGAAGAGATAAGGACACTGCAAGTATTTATTTTGTATCTCTGAAGAAATAAGAACACTGCAAATATTATTTTATTTTGTATTTCTGAAGAAATAAGGACACTGCAAGTATTTATTTTGTATCTCTGAAGAAATAAGGACACTTCATGTATTTATTTTGAATCTCTGAAGAAATAAGGACACTTCAAGTATTTATTTTGTATCTCTGAAGAAATAAGGACACTTCAAGTATTTATTTTGTATCTCTGAAGAAATAAGGACACTTCAAGTATTTATTTTGCATCATCTGGAACATGCAGGAAAAACAATGGCGCACACGACACTTACTCTGCGTCTCTTGAGCGTTTTCCCAGGTCTACCAGGGAAGTAAAAGAATGATCAACAGAACTTCAGTTATATAAATACTTTTATTTTTTTAGTGAGAAAGTCAAGTTACTGAACAACATCAAACAAAGGACAAAAAGAGGTCACATAGCAAGCATTAATACAACAGTGGAACCTTTTTCAGGACCACAACAGCAACAAAAAAACGAGCAGAAATGGTCTTTAAACAGGCTACAGGACTGATCCTTTCTGAGTTCTAAAACCACCCTCCCCCACCCCTATCCCTCAGGCAAGAAGTCCCAAACTGACTGAATGAGGGTGCTCCTGGACGAGTTATAAGACAACCCCCCAAAATCGAGAAGTGGTCCCAAACTGAATGAGGGAAGCTCCTTGATGAGTTATAAGACAATCCCTTAAAAATCAAGAAGTGGTCCCAAGCCGACTGAAGGACCAATGGTGATCTTTGATGAGGGGTTCATTAACATAGAAAGATGTATGGCAAGGATTTACACCCCAAAAAAAAGGTTTTATAGGTAAATAACAAGGGGTGGTCTGGTCTGGGTCCACTGTGCACAATTTGATAATGATTAATAATATCACAGATAAGTTGTTTTGATAAACTGGTCAAGAGATCGTGTAAATCTGGAAGATCAGTGAACACCAAGAGCATTGTTATTCGTTATATCACAGACATTAATATTGCAAGAAGAGTAACGTGTGACTTCATTTCTTCTTTTCCACCACTTCTCCCTGTGCCATGAACATTTGCATCTTCATTCAAATAAACATTTTATAACCTCATGATAAGTAATATTACATGCATTAAAAATCTTTTTAACATGACAGAGAATTGATAATAACCCAAGCAAACTGTATCTATGTCAAATTCACACACACACACACACACTTCCACATATTCACTCTTCCAAGCATTTAAATGAAAGCTTCTCAAAAAATTTAAGTTTCTTCAAATTTTGTCCCTGATTAATCTTGTGCAGACAGTCCTGATCCTGGAACAGGGAACCACTCCCAGATCCTGAGACAGGAATTAAAGGACCTCTGCCTTTGGCATTCACTCGACCACATGCTCAGTGCTGTTCTTCACCTTGTTCATTGGGGGGGGGGGGGGGGATGTGTTCCAAATACCTATGGAAAGAGAGCTAAGTAGCGCTACACTTGAATCTAATGCAATCCAACCCAAGGCATGGCAACCCATTTTTCCCCAGAGAACTAATAGTGAAAAACGGCTCAACAAGGGACTCGTTTCACATAATTCTACCATAAGCATGACAACCACTCGTGGGTTCACATGCCATCAATGCTGCTGTTCACATTTCCTGTCGTTAATTATTTTATATTATTTTAAGCAGACAAAACAAATCGCACATTTTCAGTTTTGATATTTCTCAGAACTTCAAAAAAAAAGTCTTCCCATTTCATAGGCTAAGTTTCAGGGTGGTTTCTTCTTACCAGCTACTTTAGGTGTCCTCTTATCAGTATGCCATGAACCACATGGTTAGTAAATTTAAGTGACTGCATCTCTCACAGAGATTGCCGCAGTGGGGAAGCGTGCGTGGTTCCTCAGCGATGACCAAAAGAATGAAGTGGGACAGAACGTTCCAATCACTGAATGCAGCAGGCTTGAGATCGCGCTTGCTGGAACTTCTGCGCCACCACCATAGCGTTTGTGATGCTACGAAAGCTCGGCTGCCGCCTGCAAGCCATCTGAACGTCGGAGCGAATTTTGGCGGACAACCTCTGCAGCTCTGGAGTTGTTCCACGAATGATCTGCGCATCTTTGTCCACGAGGAGACCCCCCATTTTGGACTCAGAGTCATCTCCATTGAGGGAGGGGGGTGGGGGAGGGTTGCGGGAAGGGAAGTGTTGGATCAGCTCGACGTACGGGTCGCTGAGGTCCAGCACCAGGCTCAGCAGCATGACCCGCCCGTCAGAGGTCCCCACGGCGATGGTGCGTCCGTCCTCTGCAACCTCGAGGTGTGTGGCCTTGCCATGCACCAACAAGGAGCCCTGAAACAGCGGGCAGTCACTGGACAATACTGACAGGGAATTCACAGAGCGCTTTCGGAGACTCAAAGCACTTTACAACTTAAAGAGAAACACGCAATACCAGTATACAGGCAATACATGCATCATGATATTGTGATAACATCACCATTGATCAAACTTGTATGCTATATATATATACTCTTGGTGACTAGCGCACAATCAAAAAGAAATTTTAATAAAGGCAATTGCCTCATGGATTCCTGAGCTGATATATTCCATTATGTTCCGTGGAACAAATGTGTAATGCAGGTGATCAAAAGGTACAGTCAAGTAAGTAAGTGTTTTGGGGGCCCAAGTAAACCTGGTACATCATATCTGGCAAAAAACTATTTCAAGTGTGAATGTTGTTATTTTACTCCTGACTTATCTGTTGCATTGAAAAAATGAAAAAAAAAAAAAATCATCTGCCAGCTAATCTTACCCCCCCCTCCCCACCCCCTCAAAAAATTACCAATCAAAATAGACTGGGGTAAAACCCAATAGACCACACCTGTTCTCACGGGCTGACATTTTTTTTAGGATGCTGCAATGCGTCATCAAAAGTTCAACTCTATACAGATAAAAACGACGAGATAAAAAAAAGACTGCAATCAACATGCCTTTTTTCCATGACCAGTACGTAAAACTGAGACCTTCCTGGTGTTCTGTCTGTACATGTCAACATGCTTACATACCAAGTCTGACCCCACAAACCTGAAAGTGTGATGAACACTGAAATATGAAAGAAAAGGGGACTGTGTCTGATCTGAACTTAACCTTGGATTTTTGGATTTGCTTTGTGTGTCTGTTTATTCAAGGAGAAAAAAATCAATCTGAAACAAGAATGACTGCTAGCGTTCTAAAACAAGATCCAAACACGTAAAAGGTTACAAATCTGAAATGGAACAAGGCCCAGAGCACTCGTGCAGGATCAACAAACAAGGGGGTTAATTAGCACTGGAAATACGTAACACAAGCACAACAACAAAGACCTGAGTTGCCTACAGTAACTCTTACCTGGCATGCATGTAAATACAAGGTACGTGAACTCCACCAGAAGTGCATCCTAAAGGTGATTTTTTTGTGCTATTATTCATGTTGTGTTTTGTCAAATAAATGGCATTCTTTTTAACCCTTTATGTGTTTGGATCCTGTTTATCTGAGTTTCTTTGTTTAGTGGGTCATGCAGCTCATCCTGGTACTGGACATCAGTGTTTATGGGAGTCAGCGCTGTGGCTGTACTGACTGTTTATGGGAGTCAGCGCTGTGACTGTACTGTTTATGGGAGTCAGCGCTGTGACTGTACTGACTGTTTATGGGAGTCAGCGCTGTGACTGTACTGACTGTTTATGGGAGTCAGCGCTGTGGCTGTACTGTTTATGGGAGTCAGCGCTGTGGCTGTACTGACAGTTGTTTATGGGAGTCAGTGCTGTGGCTGTACTGACTGTTTATGGGAGTCAGCACTGTGGCTGTACTGACTGTTTATGGGAGTCAGCGCTGTGGCTGTACTGACTGTTTATGGGAGTCAGTGCTGTGGCTGTACTGACAGTTGTTTATGGGAGTCAGTGCTGTGGCTGTACTGAGTGTTTATGGGAGTCAGCACTGTGGCTGTACTGACTGTTTATGGGAGTCAGCGCTGTGGCTGTACTGTTTATGGGAGTCAGCGCTGTGGCCGTACTGACTGTTTATGGGAGTCAGTGCTGTGGCTGTACTGTTTATGGGAGTCAGCGCTGTGGCTGTACTAACTGTTTATGGGAGTCAGCACTGTGGCTGTACTGACTGTTTATGGGAGTCAGCGCTGTGGCTGTACTGACTTTATGGGAGTCAGCGCTGTGGCTGTACTGACTGTTTATGGGAGTCAGTGCTGTGGTTGTACTGACTGTTTATGGGAGTCAGCGCTGTGGCTGTACTGTTTATGGGAGTCAGCGCTGTGGCTGTACTGACTGTTATGGGAGTCAGCGCTGTGGCTGTACTGTTTATGGGAGTCAGCGCTGTGGCTGTACTGACTGTTGTTTATGGGAGTCAGCGCTGTGGCTGTACTGACTGTTTATGGGAGTCAGTGCTGTGGCTGTACTGACAGTTATGCTGCCTTACCCTGATGATTCCATCAGCTGTGCGGTAGACTTGCAATGACCGGTACATCAAGACTGCTGTTTATGGGAGTCAGCGCTGTGGCTGTACTGACTGTTTATGGGAGTCAGCACTGTTGATGTACTGACAATTATGCTGCCTTACCTTGATGATTCCATCAGCTGTGCGGTAGACTTGCAGTGACCGGCAGTCTGAGGTCAGTCCCACCAGGTAACGACCATCCAACGCCAGTCTGGCTGACCCTGGTCTCCAGTCTGCTGCCACTCTGCACTGCAGTCTGTTGCTGACCATGTCAAACACCTGTACAAAGAACCCTCTCAGTTAGCCACTTTACAGTGCAGTCTGTTGCTGACCATGTCAAACACCTGTACAAAGAACCCTCTCAGTTAGCCACTTTACAGTGCAGTCTGTTGCTGACCATGTCAAACACCTGTATAAAGAACCCTCTCAGTTAGCCACTTTACAGTGCAGTCTGTTGCTGACCATGTCAAACACCTGTACAAAGAACCCTCTCAGTTAGCCACTTTACAGTGCAGTCTGTTGCTGACCATGTCAAACACCTGTACAAAGAACCCTCTCAGTTAGCCACTTTACAGTGCAGTCTGTTGCTGACCATGTCAAACACCTGTACAAAGAACCCTCTCAGTTAGCCACTTTACAGTGCAGTCTGTTGCTGACCATGTCAAACACCTGTACACAGAACCCTCTCAGTTAGCCACTTTACAGTGCAGTCTGTTAGATAACTCTCATTTAGCCACTTACTGATATTAAGCATAGTGTATTTGACATCACACACACATACACACACACACAACACACACACACACACACACCACACACACACAGAAATGTTGAAAAGTACCAGTGAACAATTCAAAACTTCAATGGGGGGAGTGGGGGGGGGGGGGGGGGGGGGGGGACTGCCCAAATCCCCCACAAGGGTGATGGCCCCTGACTGCCAACGCAACCTTCACTGGACTGTTGACCATCATCCCATTTCTTCCAAGTGGAATCAATCCCACAAAAGAGCCTGATGTGATGAAATCTTTTTTTTAATCCCATTTCTTTTTCATGGAGCAGCCCAATAAATAATTACAAGTCATACTATGTTCTATGGAGAGGTACACTTGTGTTGACCTACCTGCAAGTCCTGGTCCACACCGAGGGAGAAGCAGTGAGATATCTTCATGTGCAGCAAGTCGGACGAGGGGCTGTAAACACGCATGGAGTGCTTGACCACCACATCCTTCATCAGGTCATACACAACCGAACCCTTTTCCACGTCAGGGGGCACCACCAGTCCGCGCGACGTGTCAAAGACAAAGTGCTCCATGCCCTTCACGTAGGTGATGAAGAGGAGGTTGGTCTTGGTCAGCTTCACGTTGGCGATCCGGTCTTTCTCATCAGGGTAGCGCAGCAAGTCGTTCAGGCGCAGGAGTTTGGCTTCGGGTGGCAAAATGTTCTTGTTCTCCCCGCCACCGCCACTGCCCCCTTGAGACAGGTGCCTGATGTAGACGACAGACTCGAACGTCCTCGGCCCTTCCAGCCCAGGGCGCTGGTAGGACCGCTGACAGTACTGCAGCACGGCAATGAAGGCCCAGGTGTAGCTGCGCCTGTCGTAGAACAGAATCGGAGGACCGAGGAACTCCGTACACTCAGGCAGGTCAAACTGTTGCTCACGCAGGCCGCTGACCTCGGAGTCGAGGTGTCGGAAGAAGAACTTGTAGAGGTTTAACGTCCAGTCGAACTGGCTGTGGTGCATGCACTGAACCACCCCCAGGGAGGATCCATGGCGGTCAAAGAAAGCGAAGCGACTGTTGACCTGCAGACAGGCAATACACCACGGGGACAGGTTTGAATTTCTGTGCAGCTAAATTATCAGGAAGAAAAAAATGACAATGAGAGTGGATTTCTGCACAGCTAAATTATTAGGAAGAAAAAAATGATGACAAGAGTGAGTATAAGCAATGTCCTCATTGTCTGACTTTGCCAATGTTTCAAATTAGCATTTTTAAGTCATTATATTTCTTTCTCTTTCTCTCTCACTCCTGTCTTCATTCCAATGACCGACCAATGTAGTTGTGTTTTTGTCCAATGAATATGATAGTTTAAATTAGTGCATAATTCCAGTTAATTCTGCATTTGTATGAACAAGTTATATTCCCTTTAATGTTATTGTTGTTGTATCTTTCTATATCAAAAAAAGAACAAAAAGAAAAAGAACAAAAAGAACAGAAAATCCTCTTACTAGTGATAGGCTCAAAGAAAAAGCATGTGAAGGGGAATGTTTTAATACACAATTCCTGTACCTTTGAGGCCACTGCTTTGTACTTGTCAGTGTCCCAAAGCACAACACAACGCAGTAAGGGCCAGTCCAGGGTAGCCTCCCTTTCTTCACTTCCATCATGGGGTGCCCACACGTTGTGTGTCAACAAGTACCTGAAACATGGGGCATTCAAAATGCAAGGCATGATGACGGGTAGACTGCAGCCAATGCAGCAAACTCTTGCTCTTTTTTGGTTTCACAAATTTGTATTTGTGTCTCAAACAACATAATTACGAGAAGCAGATAAGAGAAACAGGAGTATATGATGTATAAATCCAAGCAGCCAGCGCACACCAGAGTTGGCATGTGAGCTGGTCTGGCATCGCAGTATGGCATTAGCCTGGTAAGAAGACGGAAATTTTGTTTCACTTCTGGTCTCCTTCCTTGTCAAAAGTTGTGACGCATGCACTCTGATTGTACATGAAAGGATGTAGCTCTGGTGGAGTTTATGTACCTTGTATTTACACGTGTGCCAGATGAGAGTTACCGTAAGTGACTCAGGTCTTTGTTGTTGTGTTTGTGTTATGTATTTCAAGCACTGGTTAACTCCTTTATGTGTTGTTTCTAACATGACTTGGTTCTTCCACAAACACTGAAATGGCTCACACCACTGCCCATCTTAATGGCAAAGTCATTCTGGTGGTAACAGTGTAGCATTAAATATACATATTTTGTGCTGTAAGTACACCACTTCAGTGGATATTCAAAAACGCACTATAAAAAGCCATCCACTCATGTCGAATCACATCATAGTTCAGAAGCTGTGTGAGAGTCAAGGTGGCCATCCTGGGCTGTCCGTCCTAACGAGCCTTCTGGCTTCCGTGGACGTAAAGATTTATTGAACCATGCTTCGGCATTGGTCACAGCTTGTCCCTAATATGTCAGCCGACATCTGAGGACATTAAGTATCACTTCATCATCATCAACGTAGAATCACATATGTGATATGAGCCCAGTGAGTCTGCTCAAGAGCGGAGAATAGCACTCTAGAAAAGCAATCAACAACAACAACATACCCCCCCCCCCCATATCCCCCCCCCCCCCCCCCAACCCATGTCCTGTGATCTTGGCCCCCAGGGCACCACTCCAGAGACAACACAGTGTTAAACAAGTCTGATGAAAAAGTGTTGGGAAAGTAAGCAAGCCAACACATTCTTACCGAAGCAAAGTAAGTAGGCAAACAAGAGCCAAACTGAAAACCTTCCTCTTCTCACAGTATTTTCTTCCCAACTAATATTAGTAATATCAGTACCCAGTTTCTGCTACAGTCATTGTGTGGTGTGTGTGTGTGTGTGTGTGTGTGTGTGGTGCGTGTGTTTGTTTTTCTGTATAATACTTTATGTATATTGTTTTGGTAGGACTGTGCTCTACGTGCATGTAGAATATCATATTTAGGTTAATATATATCATGTGAGTGCTCAGGGTGTTGATGAGCGCATGATAAATGTACATTAATAATAATAATAATAAATAATTCTTATCAAGCACTGTTCTTTAACCAGAGTTAAACTCACTGTGTTGTACAAACATCTATGACAAAAACCACATTATCATACATTTCAAACAAACAGAATCTTAAATATTGTAGTCTAGCTACCACTATCACCTATCAAACAATAACCATGTTACACACACACACACACACACACACACACACACACACACACACACACACACACACACATTATCATTACCTGCATACCTGAATGGGTTGATCTGCCCCATCCCTGACACTACTTGATGGGAGAGACAACAAAATAGGAGTGAAAACTTGTTCAGCTCACCGACCGCTGGCAGAAAATGTCACCGAGGACACGTGCTCCACATGTGCGGCTTGCTGAAGACTGCCAACCACCCGCCCTGTGCTAGTTTCCACCAGCTTCACCTCTGCCTGACCTTGGACACCGCCATGACATGCCACAATACCAGCACTGCTGGACACAGCCACACTCTTCACTGCACCTTTGATGATCTCATTGGCATGCAGAACGTCAGCATCTAGGTTGTTGAGGTTCCACACCTGAGAACAAACAGTCTGATTGTAATACTGGTGGCTTCTGGAAGAAGACTTGGCATCGACTTACTATCAGCAGGTAAATTTATTGTCCGTTGGGTGAAATGCAACTGTCACAGGAATCCTTTCACAGAAGAAAAAAACCTGGATTTCCCATGGAAAAAAGAACACCATGCAAATGTACAAAAGTGTAATAACCAGATAAGTAATATTTAATACAGATCTACAACGCAAGCAAAAACTGTATGTGGATGTGTAGTTTCAAAGCTGGGGTTTTGCTGAAGTATTTGAAGCAGTGAATGGGTGGGCTTTTTTTTTTTTTTTTTTTTTTTTTCGTGTGTGTGTGTGTGTTATTCTTTTCTCTTCCTTCTTTTTTCCTCCTGTTGCAAAAAACACACCTGCAATCCCATGTTGAAAGTTAAGCTAGAGCAGCTTCGGCTGGCAAAGACCTGATCAAAGGCTTTTAGCGCAAGTAAATCTGATCATCATGCATTGTATCTATACACAAAAGCCAATCGTGTGCAGATCTAAAAACAAACAAACAAAAACGTCACTATTTTGATTCAGGCTTGAAGCTTCTACCCTGCCCAGCAGTCACCTGATCAGTATTGCCTCTTGACTGAACTCAGTTATTTCGCTCTGTCTGATAGTCTCTTCAAACAGAATAAAGGACGCCCAGTATGCAAACCCAACCCCAAGAGCGTGCCGATGACTCACGCTGTTTACTGTCCTGTCAGATGTGGTTTAGAACTGGGCGTTGCCA
Organism: Alviniconcha marisindica; assembly: GCA_018857735.1. Taxonomy (NCBI): domain Eukaryota; kingdom Metazoa; phylum Mollusca; class Gastropoda; family Provannidae; genus Alviniconcha; species Alviniconcha marisindica. The sequence goes on along the minus strand of JABMCL010000848.1, from coordinate 176,716 downwards.
ACGTAATCCTTCAAGATCAAGAACTTCAAAAAGATGCGCGCTAGCAACTCGGCGCTTCGACTGCAGTCCGACTAAATAGCTAATTTTTTTCATGCAAATGTTGTGCACAAGGCATAAAACCTAGAAGTGAATGATGAAAATAAGCAACCTGATGACTGTGGTCACTCTAAAGATCTAACACGTGGTTCAGCTTTGTTGGCAGCGTTCTCATTTTGTAGTGACAGAAGGGGACGTTCCGGTTGTGACGCAATAGTGAGGCCTGGTAAGGGTTCTGGTTATTATAATCATATTTGTTGCAGTTAGAACAAGAGAAAAAACACCGTGTCTCACAGAGAAAAACACACACACAACAATAAAAACTGACCAACATGGTTTATTATCACTAACAATGAAAATGTATTCTTGTGAAAGAAACACATAACAAACTGTACCTCCTGCGAGCAAAGCTACAAATGGACTCGTCCATTACGTCTGCAAACTGGTGCTGTTTTTTGGTTTCACGCAAGCTATCTTCAGCGTTATCACATTTTGAAAATATCAGCCTGTAGCATGAAAGATTAAGAACTGGCTGATCAATAGACAACTGTACAAGGTATCATCCTGTCAGTAAGTACACGTATTGTTGTTTTGTGATCAAGCAAATAATCCTAGGTCTACAGGTTGTGAACACAGAGACGGCGGTTGCGAGGCAGGTTTTGGGCAGAATTTGCGGGGCCTACGCACATTTACAACGACGCAGCGGGTTGAGCAATGTCTGTGTGGAAGAGAGAACTATTCAAGTGGAATCGTTCAGTCACTGCAAAAGAGTCAGTCACTGCTCACCCACTAATCACTCTTGGAAACGTCGATCCGAACAACAGTGATTTAAAGTATCTGCACTCTGCTGCCATACATGGTCGCAGAAAGGACATCATTGAAGTTCTCCAGCGAGGTTTGTGGGTGGATTTCCCTAACGATGCTGGACAGACGGCACTTTTCGTCGCCACTTTACGTGGTCAGAACCGAACTGTAGAACTCCTCGTACAAAATGGTGCCAATCCCAACGAACGGAGCGACAATGGCATGACACCTGTGCATGTTGCATGCTTGAAGGCAAGTCTTCGTGCTATCGGGGCGATGGTGGAAGCTGGTGGCGACCTGCGTCTCCATGACAATGAGGGCCGGTCGTGTTTAGACTGGGCCAGCGTTCACCCTGATCCCAGAAAGCGAACAAAAATGATGGAGTTCCTCCAGAAGTCTCAGCTTTTTGCTCTAAACTACAGCGGCGATTTTGTCGGGCGTGCGAATACACTGGACCGCCAGCCATCAATTCTGCAGATGCTGCGTGGCAAGGTTAGTAGTCAGATGTCCCTGGACTTCGGCCAGGAGACTGGCCTTCGCAGAGTTCACAGCCATGGATACGGACGTGTCTACTATGGAGGGGAAACTGCCAGCGGAATAGTATCCGTTGTGCCTCTCGTCACGGAAAACCAGCTGCGGAATGAGAGCGATGGGATCTCCTTCGAATCGAGCTCTCGCTTCACCATGAACAGCATGCTGTGGAACATGACGGCAGTGACCATCAAGACGTTAAACAAGCAACTGCTGAGAGAGAACAGCGTGGACCTGCTGATCTCGGAGGTGGAAAACATCAGCAGGCTTCGCCACCCCAACCTCCTGCTCCTCATGGGCCTGTGTCAGTCCAGCAGCTTTGACAACCTCATGCTCGTCTTTGAACGCATCAGTATCGGATCGCTGTACCACATCATCCACGAGAAGATGGATCGCTTGCCGATGACCTACATCCGCGATATTGCGTGCCAGGTGTGCCAGGCGATGCTGTACGTCCACGGGCAAAATTACCTGCACTGCAACCTGACGACACACGCCGTCTTCATGGTGTCCATGCATCAGGCCAAGGTGGGGAACCTGGAGTACATGATGGAGATGAAGAAGGCTTTCAAAGGCCGCACCTGCCTCGTGGCCACGGAGCCTCACGTGGATCAGCTCTACAGATGGATGGCGCCCGAGATGATGACAGGGAACCATCCTCCCTGCATTGCCAGCGACATTTACAGTTTCTGTTGCGTTGTCTGGGAGTTGATCACCACAGAACTGCCATGGGGGTCCAAAACTGCAGGCGAAGTGCTTGAGCAGCACAAATCCAACAACTCTCAGCTGCTGCCTCCTCCCAAGTCTGTGACGTTGTTCCAAGAACTTATGGAGCAGGGACTGAAGCCAGAGCCTAGAGATCGTCCACGGGACTTCGTCACCTTGCTTCGGTGGCTTCAGGGTCCTCTCGACAAGCCCTTAGGGTGGATGCCAAACTCGTGGGATCGCATCAAGACTCTGCAGAAGGAATCCATGGAGCGCATCTCCGTCAGGTCAGACACCGTTAGCTTGTTTGACACGACCACCGGCGCCACGCGCGAGCAGCCCTCCACAATGAGCCAAGAGTCCAATAACAGCAAGACTGCCATCAGCAGAGACTCCGGCTCCAGCCTCACGCTTCCTCCCGTCCTGCCCACAGACGGTCGACCCAAGCTGGCGGCAGGGGAACGTGTTGCTAGTGCCACACTGCCCTCCATCACTCTGAGCATGACAGAGAGCAGAGCAGACTCGGACACCACCAACAACCACTACGTGACCAAAAAGCAAAGGCCAGGCAGCGCCACAGACAGCTGGTCAACGTTAGAGAACAGCGACGACAGCATTGATTTAGACGCTGTGGATGATGGGAAGAGTGAGGAGAAAGAGAACGAAGGAGAGTCTGGCGGACTGACGTTTTCCTTTAACAACATGCGTCAAGCTGAAGCACTTCATCCACGAAAAGACATCTTGCTGCTCGGCCGGAATCTGTTTGAACGTTCTAGTTCCCACTCCGCCGTCAGCCGTCTTCAGAAGCACTCGCGTCGCACTGCCTCTCTTTCCTGGCAGGGGTCCCTGGGTCCTCTCCGCGCTGGTAACGTGTCTCCGCGACTGTCCAGGACGCTCCGTAAGACGCAGGGCCAAGCCGAGTACCTGGACAGGTCACTCATGGAAACCTCCTTCAAAGCCCTGCCTCCCGTCAAACCCGCCAGCCATTCAATCGACGTCAAAGAGTTTGTGAAGGGAGATCACTTGAGCGCGTCTAGTCTGCAAACCACCTTCGACACTAGCTCGAGAAAAACGAGCAAGCTTTCACCGCGCCGATCTCTCCCGTCGTCCAGAAGCCGCCCCCTGCGCTTCACGCACAAAGCCGTGTCCAGGTCGCAGTCGGCCGTGGGAGATGGGAACGACTCCGCCATGAAGGACGTCGAACTGAGTGTTCCCGGCAGCGTGCGAACCCTAACTCAGCAGTTCCAGGCCCGCATGTACAACCACAGCCTTCGCCAGTCCATCCTGAAGGGAAGCATGACGCCGCACGGAACCTTGTTTCAAGATCTAGACACCTCCCCGACACGCCTGGAACTGTCGCCGGACGTCAGTGAGATTCCCCCCGAAGGCCAGAAGCAGGACACCTCCGGCAGTCCGGACAAGAACGCCTCCACGGGGAGTTTGAAGGGAAGCACCGACAGCCTCACGAGCGTGTCTTTCCGCGGCGAAAGCACTCAGGACGAAGAGGATGGTAGAGGTTTCCCACTGTCGAGCAGAAACGAACTTGACATCACAGATAAAGTCACAGTCTCCAAACCCAGCCCCGTGTACAAGACCCCACCTGCTGAGCTGCAACAGGAACCACCCAAGATCAAAGCATCGTCTCCCCCTTCCTTCATCTTTCAGGAGAGAGGCGCCTTCAGCATGGTCACCTCAAAAGGAGCACGGCTTGAGTATGACCACACTGACGGCTGTCCAGATCCGTGCATCGGGTTTGAACACGTGCTGAAGTTTCTTCCCTCCAGCACAACAGGCACGGACGTCTCCAACCATCCCTTTGACTTCCAAGACTACTACATAGACGATGATTACGCCTGTGTGGACGAGGACGACCGCAAACGGTTCGAGAATCTGGAGTGCGAAGACGGCGGGGTGACCCACGTGGCCGACAGATCCAGGCCCAGAACCAGAGAACACTTCTGGTTGGGGGATAACAAAAGAGGAAGACAGCACAGGAAAAGGAAACCGTATCCGGGAGAGAGGGATGCTGAAAGCGGCGGCAACGACCGGGCGTCGAAGGAGCTGACCGCGAATGAAGCTCATCCTTGCATGAAAGAGGAACAGAACGAAGCCAGACACCAGTACAACAAAAGGCCGACAGAGCGAAAAAAAGCAGACCAGCGCAGCTCTGGAAAAGAGGATCAGTGGCTTGAAGACCAACGGCCAAAAGAAAAGCAACCCAAGATAGGTCACCAGCAAGGAGATAAGGATCAAGAGACGGCGTGGCCAGCAAACGGCAGTCACACAAGAGACTACGACACAGACGAGCAAGAGAGAGAAGAGAGGGACTTGGAGGAACAGTTCAAAGCAAAGTATCAGTGGCCGGCAGAACGTCACGGTGTAGAAGAGGTCTACAAGAGAGCTCGTCAGACAGAAGCTGAAGGGCGGCCAGCTGACCACATGAAAGGACAGCGAGAAGCGAGGGATCATATGGAGGGAGCAGAACACTGGTCTAAGTGGGAAGGCAACCTTGTGGAGAAGAACGAAGACACGAGAGAAGAACAGAGAACAAGAGAGGGGGAAGACAGACGGAGGCATCAGCAAAGAAGCGAAGACCAGTTCTACCAAAAAGGCTACGGGAGGGAAGAACAGAGAACAAGAGAGGGAGAAGACAGACGAAAACAACAGCAAAGAAGTGAAGACGAGTTCCACCAGGAGGACTACAGAAATGAAGAACAACAGAGTGCAAGACAAGAGGAAGACAGACGAAGGCAAGCGCAAAGAAATGAAGACCAGTTCTACCAGGAAGACTACAGAAATGAAGAACAACAGAGTGCAAGACAGGAGGAAGACAGACGAAGACATCAGCCAGGAAGCGAAGGCCAGTTCCACCAAAAAGACTACGAAAAGAAAGACCGGCGGAGCTTGGAACACTGCTATGAAAGTGAGGACCCGCTCCTTGGGTCTGGAGAACAGCACTGCGACCACGAGCAGTACGATGACCAAGGCGGCCATTTCGGAGAAGACGACGACAACAACGTGTTCCCTGAACACGGCGAAGAGTACACCAGCAAGGAGAGTTCCCAGAGCACGGTGGTGGAGAGGTGTGTGGGGCAGCCATGGCAGCAGCCAGGCGACATCAACAACGATGACGACGACGACAACGACAAGACTCTGGTTGAGGATGACGTGGCACACCAACGGCGGTGCATCGTTCTCAGCTTGGAGAGGACTGGGCTGGGCCGGGAAGGTAAGCTTAAGCATGACTGTAATTGATTAACTTTATTTATTGTCTTTTCTTCACCCTCTCCCTCCCCCCACCCCCACCCCCTCCGGCCTCCTACCCCTTCTTGTTTTGGGAAAGGTCTTTTTTTCTTCTTCTTCTTTTGTTGTTGTCTTCTTCTTCTTTTTCCAACGTTTTTCTTTATTCGCTTTTTAAAATATTTTATGATATCATTTGTACTTTTTGGGCTCCCCCCCCCCCCCCCCCTTCTCTCTCTCTCCAAAAGTCGGCGGGGGGGGGGGGGGGTTCTTTTTTCATCTTCTTATGTTTTTGGTGCATCCTCCTTCTCACTGCTTTTTTGACATTGTTCTTACCTTCTCTTTCTTATTTAATATTAATAATCACAACAAAAATAAGTAACCGTCATTTTAATCGCATAATTGAGCGACAAGGGAAAATGTGAGGTAGTAATCAGTGTAAGGCCACGGCCACAAACCTGAACGCTGTGAAGTATTTTGAAAAATATATATATAAAATCTTTCTTCTTTTTTTAGCACTATAGCCGTGTGTCAAAGTTTGCATGGGGGTAGCAAACCTGTACTCGTTTTTAAAAGTTCATAGAGCATACTGTGTCAGAGCGGTGTAGAATGGCTGGAACTGATTTTTTTCTTCTTTTTTTTCTTGGTGCATTTCTTGTCGTTTAGTCTTTTTATAGTCCTGAAAGTCCTATAGTCCTGGCGTGTATAACTGAAGAGGGATAACTTCTGCGTTTCTGGAATCAACGAAAGGAAAAACAAAACAAAAAAACACGTTCCGTGTAATGAGCAGAAAGCACCCGCGGGACCCCAGGGGGGAAGGGGGGTGGGAGTATGGAAATACTGCCTTCCTCTAGCTATGGGATAATGTCACAGAGGTCCAGGAGTGTGGGGGGAGGGGGGTGGGGGGGAGTATGGAAATAGTGCCTTCCTCTAGCTATGTGATCATGTCACAGAGGTCCATGGCGCCTCCAGTGAAGAGGTGGAGGACCTCCCTGAGGACAGCAGCCACCCCCAGCGTTCCTCTCCCCAAACCACGCTGCGCAAGTTCTACCTTGGCTCCTCTGCCAATTCCCGGGGCTACACCACCACTCTGCGCGTGGAGAGCAGTCTGGAGAACCCGGGCTCCCATCGCATCACGCACACGGCCCGCGACATCAGCTCGGGCATCACGCAGACGGTGCACGAGGAGACAGTGCAGGCGGAGACTTTGAGGACCACCATGAGCATCCAGTAGCCTTTGACGAACACCCTGGACAGACAGTTGACGTTGAGGACAACCATGGGCATCCATTTGACGTTGAGGACAACCATGGGCATCCATTTGACGTGGAGCGTGACCATGATATCCATTTGACGTTGAGCGTGACCATGACATCCATTTGACGTTGAGCGTGACCATGACATCCATTTGACGTTGAGCGTGACCACATCCATTTGACGTTGAGCATGACCATGGGCATCCATTTGACGTTAAGCGATCATGGGTGTCCATCATGGGTATCTATCAGACTTTAAGGTGATCATGGGTGTCCATCAGACTTTAAGGTGATCATGGGTATCCATCAGATTTAAGGTGATCATGGGTATCCATCAGACTTTAAGGTGATCATGGGTGTCCATCAGGCTTTGAAGGCGATCATGGGTGCCAACCAGGCTTTGAAGGCGATCATGGGTGTCCATCAGACTTTGATTGTGACATGTGTATCCAGTAGATGCTGAGAACTACAACCATCTAGTAGACTTTGCAGACGATCACTGTTATCAGTCAGACTTTGAGTACGATCATTGGTGTCAGGTAAATGTTGAACACAACCATGGGTATGGAGATGGTATTGAAGATCGTATGCATCTAGCACACTCAGGTGTCTGCAGAAGAGTGAAGCTGCCAGGAAGGAGTGTAAAGGTGGATAATTTCTGAAAGTTCTTGTAATTAGTATAACAAAGGTGTGAATTTTTAATACTTTATACCTTAATTCTAGTCAGTTTTATTATACTGGAATTTCGTCTTGGCCTTGGCAATCTTTCTGACTGTCGCTGGAAGTTTGAGTTACAGTCTTTCCGTATTGAACACTGCACGGATAGCTCAGTCGTCAGTACACAGCCTCAACCTTACTTAACGTGACCTGGCACCATGCGTGCCATTAAAAGGCATTATTATCTATGGGCTTCCATGGTCTCTCCAACTCCGTGCTCACAGTGACACCTGAACAACTGAGGAGCGACGTCAGTTTTTCAGTGTTGAAGTATGAAAGGATTTTACAAACTGATCTTCATTATCTTTATTTGATGCTCATTAAGACGTTGTCCATATAGACAGCTTTTTCTTCTTAAAGCGTATGGTCATTTGATACCACTTATTTGTTGCCTCGCGAGTGTTCAAGCGAAAGACTTTTTTAAGACTCGAGGGTTTTGGACTCCCACAAAGAAATGGTGGTCTGCCTAATGAACAGCGTTAGCCAGGCTGGCCACACTGCCGTTCGTAGATGTTTTTCTTTGTCTTTTTCCCCCCTTTTTTTCGGGGTGAGGGGGGGCTCTTTTTATTTTTTTCTTGAGGGCGAGGTCTCGGACATAATTCGCACTGATATAACCGTCATGGTTAACTGGGCGTTAAAATCCAGTTAGCTATCTGTCTTGGACACAATGAACCTTGTAATTCACCAGTCCTAAAACGTTTTCAGGATAGTACTGTTTTGTGTCCTTTCATACTAGTTTCGTTCACATTCACTTTGAATCGTTACAAGATAAGAATTATATTTGTAAAGGTATGATTTTTGTCTTGTATGAAAATGAAAGTTTATTAGTTTTTTATTGTATTTTTATATATGCAACCACACCCATAACATGTTTATATATCTTTAAACAGTTTATACACTCACACACAGAACCCGTTTATCGGCTTTGAATTGTTTTGAAGAACATAGTGGATTTCAAATGTCTAGTGACTTTTGGAAATTCTCAAATTCTCTTCCAGTTTCAAAAGGTTCCCCAAAATTGTTACTACCCTAATAGTACACATATGCGGAACAAAATGTTTTTGACTTGTATGGGGGAAAAGGTGAGTCTATTGACTCTGTGTAATCATCAGGGTGTGACCTCAGTGTCCCAGTCCAGTTGCGTCCGAAACCCCTGATGTCTCAGTCCCATTGTCCCATTCCTAATGAGTGAATATCAGTCCCATTGTGTCTCATACTCAGTGAGTTTCACGCCCATTGTGTCCCATTTCCGTTGAGTGTCAGTCCCGTTGTGTCCCATTCCCAATGAGTAACAGTCCCTTTGTGTCCCAAACCCCTGTTATCTCAGTCCTGTTTCACTCATTCCTAATAAGTATCAGTCCCGTTGTGTCCCATTCCCAGTGAGTATCAGCCCCATTGCGTCCCATCCCAATGAGCATCAGTCCCGTTGTGTCCCAAGCCCTTGGTGTCTCAGCCCCGTTGTGTCCCATTCCCAATGAGTATCAGTCCCTTTGTGTCCCATTCCCAGTTAGTATCAGTCCCGTTGTGTCCGAATCCCATAGTGTCTCAGCCATGTTGCGTCCCATTCCCAGTAAGTATCAGTCCAATTGCGTCCCATTTCCAAAGAGCATCAGTCTTTTTGTGTCCCATTCCCAATAAGCATCAGTCCCTTTATGTCCCAAGCCCTTGGCGTCTCATTCCCTTAGTGTCCCATTCCCACGAGTGTCTTCCTTTGTGTCCCAAGGTTAGAAACAGGGACGGAGGTTCTTCAACTTCACAGTACAAAATCCCATTGAACGACAAAGATCGTATCCTCTCTAGCTGGTCCGAATCCCCAGGATTGAATACTCTGTTGAAAAAAGGTTGATTTAACATTCTGCCCTATCTATCTTCTTTGTGTTTGTCTGTGTGAAGCTGAAATACCTGTTCCCGTTATTAGCGGTTTTCACCTATACCATGTTTTAATGATTTAATAATTAATCAAGTTTGATTAATTCTAGAACTGAATAAAGGTTACATATTTGTTCATTCCTTATAATTATTGCGCCATTTTCACACACGCACGCACACACACACAAACGCGCGCGCGCGCACGCACACACACACACAATTGCCAGTTCACTTTTACTTAATCGATTTCGGTCTTGTTTTCATGTTCTAGTTTATTAGCTTTGAGCTAACATTAAAAAACATTGTTCTCTAAGAAGAAAATGCATCTTCAACTGCTTTTTTCCTGATGAAATAAAAACTGTTCTACATTAAATTTTAAAGACATTGAGTAATTACTTAGTAGTTGTGATTAAGTCCGTAGCTGATTCGAATCAATGAAATGTGACGCTATAAAATGATCAGTGGCAGCTAAGTTAGAAAGACCAAAGAGACTTCCATTTCAACGTTGTGGTTTCCATGGTGTGTGGCAACTGCAACGTCGCGCGATGGCCATGTTTATTGAGTGTAATTATGTACCAGTTTATACAGCTTTAAATGACACTGACCGTATTTCAAAAGTCACAACGGCAAGTAAAGTTCTTTCTTGTTCTTGTCCGATCAAAGTCACATCTATACATGGCAAAACGTATTGAGTATTACTATTCGTATAACTTCAGATGACCTGAATGTGTCAAGGTCACAGCGGCACCCAATTAACGTGAATGTTTTTATTCACGATAATAGTTATTACCACCTTCTTCCCCCATCGATCTTTCCCGCCATCTTCATAATTATTATCTCTATCGATATTGTTCAAGGAAGACGATCAGCACATCTTTCTGACTGACCCGTTGCATTTTTTCAAGGTCGATTGGTGCGCTGACTGATGACTTGTGTGCTTCGCTTGTCAGATCTTCTGGAATTATGGCGATCACATTCTCTCTCTCTCTCTCTCTCTCTCTCTCTCTCTCTCTCTCTCTCTCTCTCTCTCTCTCTCTCTTCATTCACATACACAGATCACACACACACACATACACTGACGCACATAGTGCGCGCACATACACGCACCACACACACACGCACGCACATCACCCTACCAAACACACACACACTGATCAACCTGGCAATGCACACATACACACACTGACGTATAACACAAACACACACACACACAACCAAGCCCCCCGCCCACCTGCAGCGTGTTGTCACGAAGCAGGGTGACGGCCTTGTTGGTGGCTGGAGACATGAAGAGCTTGACCACAGGCGACAGCGCGGCCTGCAGCACTCGGACAGGTTGGCCGGACCCCGTGTTCCACACGAAGAGGTGCGTGTGGCGAGCCGCCACCACCAGCCGGTCGTCCGGCGTGAAGCCGGCCCCCGAGAAAGTGGTCAGCGTCTCCGTGAAGATGCGGTCCGGGGCCTTCTGGAGACGATGCACCAGCTTCTCTCGGTCAGCGTCCACCACGTAGAGACAGCGCGACGACCGGCACAGGATCATGTTCTGCAATGGCAGTTGTGGTTCAGTCAGCTAAAAGGGTAAAAGGGCTGACTCTGCTGAGTGTTAACAGCAGTGTAGTGGAATGTTTCTGAGACAAGATTTACATTTAATAACAACTCTTTTATAGCGCTATATCACGAGAAAAATAAACACGAGTTCCCGGCGCTGTATACTATCACAATACAAACTACAGAAAGAAATAACATAAGAAACAATACAATGAGCAAGTGCCATACATATACACAACAACAACAGCAACATACACTACTACATGCACTGATATACCTAAGCACACACAAAAAAGAAAAATGGCCGAACATTGTCACCATCTCGTTAGTTACAAAACACGCAGGCATCGCTGCGTTTTCTCACGCTCTCGTTTGATTGCCAATGGCATTTGAACCAACAATTTGCCCAAGCCAGCAGTAGAGTAAATGTCCCACGTTTTGTTGTTTAAATCACACGAGTCTGATATCCAAACTATTGCTGTTGTTTCGTGGTTTGTGGTTGGTGCGCGCGCGCGTGTGTGTGTGTGTGTGTGTGTGTGTGTGTGTGTGTGTGTGTGTGTGTGTGTGTGTGTGTGTGTTTGCCACAACTGTGGTTGGTCGAGTCTATTTCCGCAGCTGGTTAACATTCTATCTTAAATGACGTCAAAGAAAGGATGACATCATCGCTCATTCCATCCTAACCTCATTGTGAGAAAGAGTGAAGTCACGCAAGTCCAAGTCCTGCAAGATGTCGTTTGTGTGGTGTTTACGGCTGATGGTGTCGAAGTAGACGGATTGCAGCATTTTGGTCTGTGTCAACAGGAAACACTTCGTTGAATGGCCGGTGAAGCGCAACTGCTGGGCGTAGTCACAAGCTTGACCCACACACCTTCAACAAGACACAGATCAATCAGGTTATCATTCAGAATTTCAAATAGCCCTGCAAACGCTTATGTAACACCCTTAAGTTCAGTGATGTTATTTCACGTGCGTACAAGACAACAAATTTGACAACGCAGACGTTGCAAGACAAGCAGCGTTCACAGATTTCCGGCATAGCACAAAACTGAAGCAATCGGCATTGCTACAGCATCACAATGACAAAACCGAAAAAGCTGGAAATCGTGTTCGAAGGTGATTGTGACAGTTTCAACCAAGGGGAAACGCTGCGTGGGAAGGTGGTCCTCGACCTCGTCCAAACGATCTCCGTGAAAGGAATACGGGTGACCTGCAAAGGCAAGGCCGAAGTGACCATTTTCGTCGGAGACTACGACAGCCAGAAAGAAAGCTACTTCTCTAATGAGATCTACGTGTTTGGCACGTCTCGCAAGGAAAAAGGGGAGCCGCAGGACATGGCGCCTGGTCACTACGAATACCCCTTCTCCTTCGACCTCCCGTTCGGTTTGCCGGAGTCTTTTGTCGCCAGCGGCGATGAACACGCCTGCGTGGTCTATAAGGTGGAGGTGTCGGTCCAACGCCCCGGCAAGTTCAGCTTCACGGAGGAGCGAACCTTCCACATCCGCAGTGTACTCGACTTGAACATCCTGCCTGACGCCATCCAGGAAGCCGTGAGCAATAACGAAAAGACGCTGAGCTGCTTGTGCATGAAGAGCGGCACCATCTCCGCCGTCTTCAGGGTGGAGCGGAAAGGCTACGTACCTGGGGAGCTGATGCCTCTCTACGGCTCTATCACCAACTCCTCCAAATCCAGAGTGAAGAGATCCGAGGTCACCCTCATCCAGTACGTCACCCTCAAAGTGCTGGGGTCGACGAAGAGGAAAAGGAACAACATCTGCAAATGCCGGCGTGGACCCATCGCCCCGGGCCAGACAGACCAGTGGCAAGGCGAGACCCTTGAGATCCCGGACATACCCCCCTCCTACCTCACTGGCTGCGGCCTCATTGACATTCAGTACGTGGTGCAGCTGAGCGTGGTGCCTGCTGGACTGGCCAGCAGGTTGCACGTGCCGCTGGACGTCATCATCGGTACCGTCCCGGTGCGTTCAGAGGCTCAGCTACTCCAGCACATGGAAGCACGCCCCTCTCTCATTTACGACTTCGGCAGCTTCGTGTAAAACGCACCATCGTTCCTTCCACCTGCACGTGGGTAGTCCCAAACTGGAGCCAAACCGGAACTGTACGCTGCTCAATTTTTATGCCGTGCAGGACGCATCAATCTGAATGATTGGGACACATTTAGGCCAACGACTGAAAACCACGCACGGGCGGTACAAAACTGGAACAAACTTACACTTTAACACAACCATTTTGCCTTTGGCACAGCCTGCCCAAATGTGGAACAAAACTTATGATTGAACACATCTCTTTCGCCGTCAGTGTAGGTATTGGTGATCCCCAGCAAGATGAAATTACGCTTGAACACTGCTCTTTTGATCTACTGGGGATCTGTAATAAGATGAAATTATGCTTGAACACTGCTTTTCGTCCTCATTGTAAGTATTGGTGATCCCCAGCAAGACGAAATTACGCTTGAACATTGTTCTTTCGCCCATCTGATGATCCCTAACAAGACGAAACTACGCCTAAACACTGTTTCTTCTAGACATGGGCCATCCACAGCTGGAACAAAATCACAACTGAACAACTACCCACTCCCCCTTTGTTATCGATATGCGATGTTCCAAACTGGGACAACATCACAACTGAACACTTACTCCCCCTTCGTTATTGATATGTGACGTTCCAAACTGGGACAACATCACAACTGAAAACTTACGCCTCCGTCGTCATCGACAGCATCACAACTGTACACTTCCTTCCCCTTCGTCATCAATATGGGACGTTTCAAACCGGGACAACATCACAACTGAACATTTACTCCCCTTTCGTCATAGATATGGGACGTTCCGAACTGGGCCCCAAAATAACGACAAATCCAAAGGTGTTGTGAAATGACCAATAGTTCACAATGACAGCAAAGACGAGACTAGGCGGAGGAAGAAGAATACTTAGCTACAAAGATGGCACCGCGCTTCACAGTAGCTGTATATATAGAGAGAGTATACAACGTTTCTATTTCTATTTCTCCAGAGAATTTGATTCTTCAAAAGCCTTCAACGGGGATCGAGGCTTGCTGACATAAAAGGGATTGGGGTTTGCTGAGATGAAAGGGATCAAGGTTTGCTGAGATGAAAAGGATTGGGGCTTGCTGAAATAAAAGGGATTGGGGCTTGCTGAGATAAAAGGGATTGGTGCTTGCTGAGATGAAAGGGATTGGGGCTTGCTGAAATAAAAAGGATTGGGGCTTGCTGAGATAAAAGGGATTGGTGCTTGCTGAGATGAAAGGGATTGGGGCTTGCTGAAATAAAAAGGATTGGAGCTTGCTGAGATAAAAGGGATTGGTGCTTGCTGAGATGAAAGGGATAGGGGCTTGCTGAAATAAAAGGGATTGGGGCTTGCTGAGATAAAAGGGATTGGTGCTTGCCGAGATGAAAGGGATTGGGGCTTGCTGAAATAAAAAGGATTGGGGCTTGCTGAGATAAAAGGGATTGGTGCTTGCTGAGATGAAAGGGATAGGGGCTTGCTGAAATAAAAGGGATTGGGGCTTGCTGAGATAAAAGGGATTGGTGCTTGCTGAAATAAAAGGGACTGGGGCTTGCTGAAATAAAAGGGACTGGGGCTTGCTGAAATAAAAGGGACTGGGGCTTGTTTTGATGAAAGGGATCAAGGCTTGCTGAGATAAAAGGGATTGGTGCTTGCTGAGATGAAAGGGATCAAGGCTGGCTGAGATAAAAGACATCGAGGTTTGCTGAGATAAAAAGGGATCGAGGCTTGCAGATATCCCCATTGGCCTCTGAAGAAAATTCTCAAAAGATTCCTTTGACGAAAAAAACAGCAAAAACAGTTATGTGACTTCTTTATAGTACTCTCGATCCGCCTTCGCCACCAGAGCTGTTCCAGTTTCGATTTGATTAAAGCGCAGTATTTTTGTGTTGATGCGTTGTTCAACGAGTAATTCAGTTTTCCTCATCTTTAAAACCCCATACCAGCCACCTCTGTACTTAGAAGTATACTCACCACCTCACAAATCAGAATTCGCAACACTGAAAAGTAATTTCGCCTTATCACACCTGAGTAGTTTGCCGGATAGACAGACACACACACATACACACACACACACACACACACACACACACACACACACACACACACACACACACACGCACACACGCACGCACGCACGCGCACACACACACACACACACACACACACACACACACACACACACACACACACACACACTTACGCTTGTGCTCTCCCCCCCCCCCCCACCCCCCCGCCCCCGCGGGAATAGCACATCAACAACACGCTGCACACCAACACACACACCACACACACACACACACACACACACACAACACACACACACACACACACACACACACACACACACACACACACACACACACACACACACACACACACACACACACACACACACACACACACACACACACACACACACACACACACACACGTGACTGACTTCCTCTCCATGAGCGGCAGAGAGTAGAGCAGCACAAGATGGCCGGAGTTGAAGCAGAACAGCTTTTCGTCAGGACTGAAGGCCACGGTGTGCGAGTGGAAAGCGAAGCGGTGCACCAGGCAGCAGTTCTCCATATCCACCACCACGGGACCCACTCCACGCTCCACAGAAATGGCCAGGTACTTCTTCCCCGTCGCCACAGAGCCCACCTGCAGCGCACGACAAGTATATAACTATATGCAAGCCGGGCATCGCACGACAAGTATATATCTTCAAGCTGTGCAGTGCACGACAAGTATATAACTATATTCAAGCTGTGCTTTGCACGACAAGTATATAACTATATGCAAGCCGGGCATCGCACGACAAGTATATATCTTCAAGCTGTGCAGTGCACGACAAGTATATAACTATATTCAAGCTGGGCATCACACGACAAGTATATATCTTCAAGCTGTGCAGTGCACGACAAGTATATAACTATTTTCAAGCCGGGCATCGCACGACAAGTATATATCTTCAAGCTGTGCAGTGCACGACAAGTATATAACTATTTTCAAGCTGTGCAGCGCACGACAGTTATATAACTATCTTCAAGCTGTGCAGTGTACGACAAGTATATAACTATCTTCAAGCTGTGCAGTGCACGAGGAGTATATAACTATCTTCAAGCTGTGCACTGCACGAGAGGTATACTTCAAGCTGTGCAGTGCACGAGAAGCATATAACTATCTTCAAACTGTGCAGTTCATAAGAAGTATACCTTAAGCTGTGCAGTGCACGACAAGTATATAACTATCTTCAAACTGTGCAGTGCATGAGAAGTATACTTCAAGCTGTGCAGTCGAGAAGTATACTTCAAGCTGTGCAGTGCACGAGAGGTATGTAATTAGCTTCAAGCTGTACAGTGCATGAGAAGTACATAACTATCTTC
Organism: Alviniconcha marisindica; assembly: GCA_018857735.1. Classification (NCBI taxonomy): domain Eukaryota; kingdom Metazoa; phylum Mollusca; class Gastropoda; family Provannidae; genus Alviniconcha; species Alviniconcha marisindica. Next base: position 160,593 of record JABMCL010000848.1, on the reverse strand, counting down.
AAGCTGTGCAGTGCACGAGGTATATAATTAGCTTCAAGCTGCGCAGTGAATGAGAAGTATACCTCAAGCTGTGCAGTGCATGAGAAGTATACTTCAAGCTGTGCACTGCACGAGAAGTATACTTCAAGCTGTTCACTGCACGACAAGTATGTAACTATCTTCAAGTTGTCCAGTGCATAAGAAGTATACTTTAAGATGTGCAGCGCACGACAAATATATAACTATCTTCAAACTGCTGTGCATGAGAAGTATACTTCAAGCTGTGCAGTACATGAGAATATACTTTAAGTTGTGGAGTGCACGAGAATATACTTCAAGCTGTGCAGTGCACGAGAGGTATGTAATTAGCTTCAAGCTGTACAGTGCATGAGAAGTATATAACTATCTTCAAGCTGTGCAGTGCACGAGGTATATAATTAGCTTCAAGCTGTACAGTGCATGAGAAGTATACTTCAAGGTGTGCAGCGCACGAGAGTATACTTCAAGGTGTGAAGTGCACGAGAAGTACAGAACTATCTTCAAGCTGTGCAGTGCACGAGAAGTATAGTTCAGTCTGTGCTCTGCACGAGAAGCAAATAATTATCTTCAGGCTGTGCAGTGCACGAGAAGTATACTTCAAACTGTGTAGTGCACGAGAAGTATACTTCTAGCTGTGCAGTGCATGAGAAATAAATTAATTCTCTCTCCCTTCTAAACCTTTAGTCGGTAAGAATGCAGCCTTGCAAATTTTGTTCGCCCTACTGCCATGAATTCTGCCTCAATAATTTCCGCCTCTCGGCTCATTCAACTACATTTTACCCCCAATCCTCTTTCAATATAAACGGCATGTGACGTGAACAGTGAATCAGACGTGAACTGTAGTGAATAACTGTGCTTCGCTGTGATACCACCTTCGCGGTTGATTGGGCATTAAATATCAGTCAGTCGACTAGCCCGCCAACCAGTCACCCCAGCAACGACAGAAGAGACGAACCTCTCCGTAGCTGTAGTCGACTTGGCCGTGAAGCTCGCCGCTGTCTGTCTTGTAGATGCTGACGTGGCGGTTGTCCCTCAGAATGGCCAGGTAGCGGCCGTCGCTGGAGGGGTGCACGGCTCCCACCGGCAGGTGCAGGTCTTGGCGAGGTTCCCCTTGACTCAGTTCCCACACCTGCACGCAGGTACAGACCCGGTTAAACTCCAAGCATCGGTTTACGACATCCTCTTCGTTTTTTGTTGTTGTTGTTGTTGTTTGTTTTTTGTTTGTTTGTTTTTTGTTTGTTTTTTGTTTGTTTGTTTTTTATTTAGTTTTCGGGGGGGGGAGGGGGGGCCGCAAAGCGAGGTTCCTCTTGACTCAGCTCCCACACCCAGTTAAACTCTAAGCATCGGTTTACGACATTACGACATCCTCTCTCTCTCTCTCTCTCTCTCTCTCTCTCTCTCTCTCTCTCTCTCTCTCTCTCTCTCTTTTGTTGTTTGTTGTTGTTGTTGTTGTTGTTGTTGTTGTTGTCGTTTTTTTGGGGGGGGCAGGAGAGGTGGATGCCGCAAAGCGAGGTTCCCTTGGACTCACTTCCCACACCTGTGCGCAGGAACAGACCCAATTAAACTCCAACTCCAAGTATCGGTATACCACATCTTGCTGTGGAGAAGGCATGCCACAAATCATTTACGACATCCTCCTTTGGAGGGGACATGCCGCAAATCATTTCCGACATCCTCCTTTGCAGAAGGCATGCCGCAAATCATTTACGACATCCTCCTTTGGAGGAGGCATGCCGCAAATCATTTACGACATCCTCCTTTCAAGGCTAGATGCCGCAAAGCATTTACGACATTCTCCTTTGGAGAAGGCATGCCGCAAAGCATTTACGGCATCCTCCCTTCAAGGCTAGATGCCGCAAAGCGAAGTTACCCTTGACTCAGCTCCCATAAATGCACGCGGGCACAGACCCAACTCCACTCATCGATATATATCTGCAAGCATACTCCATGCATCGATTTACGACACCCTCCTTTGGAGGGGGGATGCCAAAAAGCGAGTTTTCCCTTGACTCTGCTCGCACACCTGCACGCGGGCACATACCTGCGTGTCGTATGTGAAAAATTGTTCAAGGCTGGATTTCAACGGCTCTGTGGCTAAAGCCAACTTGACCATTATGACGATGCCGTCAATAAAACAACAAAAATAACCGACAACGACGACGGCAATAACAACCAACAACAACCACATTACCGCGACGGCCACGACAACAACTCCAACACAACATTACGTCGACGAAACAACAACAGCAGTACAACAACAACAACCTCACCGACGACACTGACAACAACGACAGCAACAACAAAAACAGCAAGAACATTACAGTAAGTAAGTAAACATGGTGCTTAACGTCCATAGAAACCATAAGGCTTTTCGGGGACGCGGAGAAGGGGGGAGGGTATGGAGGTGTGGGGAGAGGGAGATTATATACCTATCGCTACACTGTCACCACCAGAATGACTTCTGCATTTAGGTGGGCAGCAATGAGAGCCATTTTAATGTTTCATAATTGTGAGGAACAAAGTCCAAAGACCACAGCTTTTGAAGAGAAAGGAGAGCCAAAGCGGATTCGAACAGAGGTCCCTCTGCTTACCAGCCTAACGCCTTACCGCTAGGCCAAACCGGCTCACAAGAACATTGCCGACAGCAGCAACCTTTGATGTGGTTGGATGCTGTACATACCTTGAGACAGGTGCTGTAGTAAGACTTGGCCGTCATGAGAATGCCGTCGGGGCTGCTGAAGACGTCGACATCCACGGCTGAGCGGGCCTCCAGGTCACACTCGTACTGCAGAGGACCTCCGGGAGCGGCGTACATCTGGACCAGCGGCACCAGAGGGCAGCACATCTGCGCCGCCAGGTCGCACTGACGCACGAGCTCGCGCACGGAGGAGTAGCGCGCGACGTGGGGCAGCAGACGCCCGGAGATTTCCGCCCCGAGACGATCCGGATCCTGGCTCAGCGCGGAACCGGACATGCGCAGGATGTCGGCCACCAGGTCCGTCTCGCGGTCGTCGAAGAGCGCGAAGTCGGCGAGCAGCTGCTGCACGGAGGTGGCGCGAAGCTTGGTGTGCAGCCAGTCGTAGTTGCAGAAGCAGAGCGAGCGGAGCAGGTGGAACTGGCGACTGTGCAGCAGCGAGAAGGGCAGCTGCGACATCTTGCGCAGGTTGAACCTCTCGCTGACCTCGGAGCTGCGGAAGACGAGCGGCATGTCCGGAACGTAGCGACAGGCCTTGCCCTGGCTCTCCACCAGCTTCAGGCGGATCATCAGCTGCGGGGTGTACGTGAAGGGCTTCTGCGCCGACCCGCTCCACGTGCCCATGTAGTACTCCGCCAGCGTGCGGTGCACCTGCACGTAGTCCACGTAGTTGCTGAGATAGCGGACCGTGGCCGCGTCCACGAACTGCTGGTGGTACCAGGACAGGACGCACACCTCGTCCGCGTCGCGCTCCACCAGGAAGGCGGCGATGTCGAGGTAGAGCCGAGGCCACAGCGAGGGCGGCACGCGGCGGATTGGCGGCAGCCACAAGGTGAAGACGGAGCTGAGCACGTCCTCGTCCAGCGACAGCACGTCCTCCAGCTCGCTCTCGCTCAGCCCTCGGCGGGCCGCCGTGATGTAGGCCAGCGCGCGCGACACGAACATCTTGCCGTGCTTGGCCTCCAGGCGCTCCAGTAGTTTGTGAATGGAGGCCTCCACGGTGTGCTTCAGGGCGTCAGTCGGGATCTCGTCGTAGGACCGCCAGCGGGACGCCTCCTATGAACAGGAGGGGAAAATGACAATGATGATGATGATGATGATGATGGTGAATTTATAGAGCGCTTTCAGAGACACAAAGCACTTTAGAATTTATCAAAGAAAAACACGCAATGCTCAAATACTGACACACAAATCTGTAGCCTAAGAATACATAAATAGATACGCTTACTCACAAAAAGCAATGTTAAACAAACACAAGCCCGCGCGCGCGCTCACGCATGCACCCACGCGCGCGCGCGCGCGCAACACTGTCACAACCATAATGACTCCTGCCTTAAGATGGGCACCGATGAGAGCCATTTTAATATTTCATAAATAATTGTGAGGGACAGTCACAAGACAGTGTCCACAGATCACAACCTTTGAAGAGAAAGGAGAGCCGAAGCGGATTCGAACCGAGGCACCTCCGCTTACCAGCCTAACGCCTTACCGCTAGGCCACACCGGCTCACAACGTGGGAGAAGAGGGAGTCTATAAATTATTATATACCTAATGCTGCACTGTCACCATCAGAATGGTCGTGCATTAAAGATGGGCAGTGCTGGGAGCCGTTTTAATGTTTTATTAACTGTGAGGAGCAAAGTTGCAAGACAGTGTCCACAAATCACACCGCGCGCGCGCGCGTGCGCGCGCGTGTGTGTGTGTGGTGTGTGTGTGTGTGTGTGTGTGTGTGTGTGTGTGTGTGCGTGGGATGCGTGCGTGCGTGCGTGCGTGCGTGTGTGTGATACAATGAGCGTACTCTTATGTCTTTGTAAGCGCTCCGGGCTCTTACGAGATGGAGCACCATAAATAATCTGGTAGTAGTAGTAGTAGTAGTAGTAGTAGTAGTAGTAGTAGTAGTAATCGCTTTTATATAGCGCTATTCTCCGCTTTCGAGCAGACTCACTGCGCTCGCATGTGATTCTACATGAGTGAATAGCTTTTCATAGTGCGTTTTTAAATATCCACCGAGGTGGTGTACTTACAGCGCTGGCATGTAGTAGTAGTAGTAGTAGTAGTAGTAGTAGTAGTAGTAGTAGTAGTAGTAGTAGTAGTAGTAGTATTAAAGCCCCAAGAGCAGTACGCACCTGGAAGGTGAGCGTGATGAAGAGTGGAAGTGTGCAGTGCTGGAAGGCCTCCTGGATCAGACGCCACTGCGGCAGCGTCACCTGGCGGTCCGTGGAGTCCAGCAGAACCTTCATGATCCGCTCCGCGTCCGTGGCCGGCAAGGGCGACAACTGGAGATGGGTGTCGCCCACCTTGTTCATCAGTCGCTCCAGGATTCCGTGCTTCTGGGGCAAGGTGGACACGATCACCTGGAAGGCAGGGGTTTTCGTTTTTGTTTTGTTTTTTAGCATTGGGTTGGCTGGCTGGTGGACGGGTGGGAGGTTTTTTTAACATTGGGTAGGCTGGCGGGTGGAAGGGTGGGAGGGGTTTTTTAACATTGGGTTGGCTGGCTGGTGACGGGTGGGAGTTTTTTTCAACATTGGGTTGACTGGCTCGTGGAAGTGTGGGAGGCTTTTCCAACATTGGGTTGGCTGGCTGGTGGAAGGATGGGAGGTTGTTTTTTTAACATTGGGTTGGCTGGCTGGTGGAAGGATGGGAGTTTGTTTTTTTAACATTGGGTTGGCTGGCTGGTGCAAAGATGGGAGTGTTTTTTAACATTCGGTTGGCTGGCTGGTGGAAGGGTGAGAGTGTTTTTTAACTTTGGGTTGGCTGGCTGGTGGAAGGGTGGGAGTGTTTTTTAACATTGGGTTGGCTGGCTGGTGGAAGGGTGGGAGTTTTTTTTTAACATTGGGTTGGCTGGCTGGTGGAAGGGTGGGAGTGTATTTCATCATTGGATTGGCTAGCTGGTGGAAGGGTGGGAGTGTTTTTTAACATTGCGTTGGCTGGCTGGAGGAAGGGTGGGAGGTAGGTGGTGACCTCATTTGGGCAGAGGATGAAGCCTACAATCACTGGTGCTAAAATCGTTGTGGCGTTGATGATGTTGATCGATTTTATATAGCGCTATTATCAACTCTCGAGCAGACTCACAGCGCTTTTGTCGCATGCGACTCTAAATGAATGACTGTAGCTGGTTGGTTGAGTGTTGCTTTACGTCCACAGAAACCGTAGGCTTATTAGGGACGGGAGCCCAGGAGTGCCACCTCGACTTTCACACAGCTCCTGAGCTCTGACTGTAGCTTTTTACAGCCCGCTGTAAATATCAGCCCAAGTGGATTGCAAGTGGACCTTCTTAATTGCAGCGTTGTTTGGTTCTGTGTGGTATCGTGTCTTAACTGATGGAGTGCTTGTCGGTTTCCGAGTCTTATACGCATGCATGGATGTTAGAATATTCAACTGATGAATGGCTGACTGCTTTAATGACCGCACGATAAAAACTCAACAGCAAACACAGTCTTCGACCTGTCAGTGTGTAGAGGAAGGTTGGGTGAGACACAGGCCTACAGGCTGTGTGTGTGAACCAACAGGCGCATTCTCCCAGTCTGGCACACAGGGGGTGCAGTCAGGAACAGACAAACAGTAGCTACACAGCCTAATATACCGTTCTCTTTACTTCTGCCTACTCTGACCTACTCTAACACTCTCACAGGCATTGGAGATGTACCTCCTTTCTCTCTCTCTCTCTCTCTCTCTCTCTCTCTCTCTCTCTCTCTCTCTCTCTCTCTCTCTCTCTTTGCTACTGACGTCTTCACTGATGATTACTCCGGGGTGGAGGAGGGAAAGAGTGGGACTGAGAGAGAGAAGCATGTGTGTGTGGTGCGTCTGTCTGTGTCTGTGTTTCACGTGCGCGCGTGTGTACATGCGGGGGAGCGTGAGGATAAAGTGAGCTATGTATTGCATTATTAAATTAGACTGTGATGTAAAAATTCATATATAGCGCTTTGAGCCTAACACATATAGCATAGAGAGATTCTGCGCATTAAAAATGCATTTATGATCATACCTTGATGTTTGGAGTGATGCGAGCTGGCAGACATTGATATTTCATCTATAGCGCCTTGAGCCTCGCACATGCAGCATAGAGTGATTCAGTGCATTATTGATTATAGGTGCACCTATCATTATACCTTGATGTTGGGAGCGATGCGAGCCGGCAGCCAGTCCAGCTTGTGGGCGCCGTTGCTGGACGACAGCTGGTCAAGTGAGTCCAGCAGGATGACCAGCATCCCCGGCACCTCGCCTCGCTGCAGCAGGTCGATGAAGTACATCTTCAGGCTCTTGTAGTCCTCCGGAACCTCCAGGCGAGACCTTCCCGTCACGAAGGCTATCTGCAATGTACAGCCCAACTTTACTCTCGTTCTATACTGTGGTCTGCAATGTACAGCCCAACTTTGCTCTCGTTCTATACTGTGGCTATCTGCAATGTACAGCCCAACTTTACTCTCGTTCTATACTGTGGCTATCTGCAATGTACAGCCCAACTTTACTCTCGTTCTATACTGTGGCTATCTGCAATGTACAGCCCAACTTTACTCTCGTTCTATACTGTGGCTATCTGCAATGTACAGCCCAACTTTGCTCTCGTTCTATACTGTGGCTCGTGGGCCCAGCTATACTGTGGCTCGTGGGACCAGCTATACTGTGGCTCGTGGGACCAGCTATACTGTGGCTCGTGGGACCAGCTATACTGTGGCTCGTGGGACCAGCTATACTGTGGCTTGTGTGCCCAATTGTGGTTCGTGGGCCCAGCTATACTGTGGTTCGTGGGCCCAACTGTAGTTCGTGGACCCAACTATATTGTGGTTCGTGGGCCCAGCTATATTGTAGTTCGTGGGAGTTGGTGGTCCCAGCTATGATGTGATTCGTGGGCCCAGCTGTGGTTCGTGGACCCAGCTATGCTGTGGTTCGTGGGCCCAACTGTGGTTCGTGGGTCCAGCTATACTGTGGTTCGTGGGCCCAATTGTAGTTCGTGGACCCAAATATGCTGTGGTTCGTGGGCCCAACTGTGGTTCGTGTAGTATTGCTTCAGGCTTCGATAACCCTTGTTTACCGCCAATCTCAAAAGTAGTCCGCTAGTTGGTTTTTGGATTTTGACGCCGTGTCCGCTCGGGGTAACCTCACGACGAAGCAACCATTTCAATTCACAGACTAATTGTTCGACATCGCCATCGGCGCGAAACACATGACTGCAGAAATACAACTGCTGATCGCCCGAGAGGGTCGAAAAGCCTCCGGATGAATCAGTCAACATCAAAAACGATTAACCCGTCGGGAAAGTCACATTTTTTGCCTTCTACTGTGATTTCTATGAGCCTATAAAAATCGTTTTTGTCATGGGAGAAGAAATCAAGGTATTGTCGTCTGCAGTGCAGTGTCGTCACAATTTTAACTTGGCTAAAGCCACGAAAACATTTGAGGCCGAATGTTGAAACGGGAAACTGATCGTCACAAAAATGTCAAGGTGGGGGTTGGGGGGGGGGGGGGGAGGAATTATGGGGCTAATCCCTTCGGGCAAGTAGATTTTCACATTCAGCAGTCCGTTGGGCTAGTAGAAAGGTTTTAAATTACTGCAGCCTTGGAAACAATCAAGAACAGGCTACAGTGCCTGCAAGCAACAACGACTACACTACAGTGCCTGCAAGCAACAACGACTACACTACAGTGCCTGCAAGCAACCACGACTACACTACAGTGCCTGCAAGCAACAACGACTACACTACAGTGCCTGCAAGCAACAACGACTACACTACAGTGACTGCAAGCAACAACGACTACACTACAGTGACTGCAAGCAACAACGAGTAAGCAAAGCTACAACAACCACGGTAGCCTACAGTTCGGACAATCACGAGTAGCCTACAGTACATATAAACAACCGCGGCAGCTTACAGTGCGTACAAACAACCACGAGTAGGCAACAGTTCGTACAAACAATCACGAGTAGCCTATAGTTCGGACAAACAATCACGAGTAGCCTACAGTTCGGACAATCACGAGGAGCCTACAGTTCGGACAATCATGTGTAGGCAACAGTTCGGACAAACAATCACGAATAACCTACAGGTCGGACAATCATGAGTACGCAACAGTTCGGACAAACAATCACGAGTAGCCTACAGTTCGGACAATCACGAGTAGGCAACAGTTCGGACAAACAATCAAGAGTAGCCTACAGTTCGGACAATCACGAGTAGGCAACAGTTCGGACAAACAATCACGAGTAGCCTACAGAGCGGGCGACGTGCGGGCAGCGTGACTGACCTGGTGGCAGACGGAGTGCAGAAGCTGTAGGCTCCTCGTGATTGTTTGGATAAACAACAGTTCGGACAAACAATCACGAGTAACCTACAGGTCGGACAATCATGAGTAGGCAACAGTTCGGACAAACAATCACGAGTAGCCTACAGAGCGGGCGACGTGCGGGCAGCGTGACTGACCTGGTGGCAGACGGAGTGCAGAAGCTGTAGGCTCCTCGTGATTGTTTGGATAAACAACAGTTCGGACAAACAATCACGAGTAACCTACAGTCGGACAATCAGAGTAGGCAACAGTTCGGACAAACAATCACGAGTAGCCTACAGAGCGGGCGACGTGCGGGCAGCGTGACTGACCTGGTGGCAGACGGAGTGCAGAAGCTGTAGGCTCCTCGTGATTGTTTGGATAAACAACAGTTCGGACAAACAATCAGGACCTACAGTCGGACAATCATGGTAGGCAACAGTTCGGACAAACAATCACGAGTACCTACAGGCGCGACGTGCGGGCAGCGTGACTGACCTGGTGGCAGACGGAGTGCAGAAGCTGTAGGCTCCTCGTGATTGTTTGGATAAACAACAGTTCGGACAAACAATCAGGAGTAGCCTACAGAGCGGGCGACGTGCGGGCAGCGTGACTGACCTGGTGGCAGACGGAGTGCAGAAGCTGTAGGCTCCTCGTGATTGTTTGGATAAACAACAGTTCGGACAAACAATCAGGAGTAGCCTACAGAGCGGGCGACGTGCGGGCAGCGTGACTGACCTGGTGGCAGACGGAGTGCAGAAGCTGTAGGCTCCTCGTGATTGTTTGGATAAACAACAGTTCGGACAAACAATCAGGAGTAGCCTACAGAGCGGGCGACGTGCGGGCAGCGTGACTGACCTGGTGGCAGACGGATGCAGAAGCTGTAGGCTCCTCGTGATTGTTTGGATAAACAACAGTTCGGACAAACAATCAGGAGTAGCCTACAGAGCGGGCGACGTGCGGGCAGCGTGACTGACCTGGTGGCAGACGGAGTGCAGAAGCTGTAGGCTCCTCGTGATTGTTTGGATAAACAACAGTTCGGACAAACAATCAGGAGTAGCCTACAGAGCGGGCGACGTGCGGGCAGCGTGACTGACCTGGTGGCAGACGGATGCAGAAGCTGTAGGCTCCTCGTGATTTTTAAAAAAGTTCGGACAAACAATCAGGAGTAGCCTACAGAGCGGGCGACGTGCGGGCAGCGTGACTGACCTGGTGGCAGACGGACTGCAGAAGCTGTAGGCTCCTCGTGATTGTTTGGATAAACAACAGTTCGGACAAACAATCAGGAGTAGCCTACAGAGCGGGCGACGTGCGGGCAGCGTGACTGACCTGGTGGCAGACGGAGTGCAGAAGCTGTAGGCTCCTCGTGATTGTTTGGATAAACAACAGTTCGGACAAACAATCAGGAGTAGCCTACAGAGCGGGCGACGTGCGGGCAGCGTGACTGACCTGGTGGCAGACGGACTGCAGAAGCTGTAGGCTCCTCGTGATTGTTTGGATAAACAACAGTTCGGACAAACAATCAGGAGTAGCCTACAGAGCGGGCGACGTGCGGGCAGCGTGACTGACCTGGTGGCAGACGGAGTGCAGAAGCTGTAGGCTCCTCGTGATTGTTTGGATAAACAACAGTTCGGACAAACAATCAGGAGTAGCCTACAGAGCGGGCGACGTGCGGGCAGCGTGACTGACCTGGTGGCAGACGGACTGCAGAAGCTGTAGGCTCCTCGTGATTGTTTGGATAAACAACAGTTCGGACAAACAATCAGGAGTAGCCTACAGAGCGGGCGACGTGCGGGCAGCGTGACTGACCTGGTGGCAGACGGACTGCAGAAGCTGTAGGCTCCTCGTGATTGTTTGGATAAACAACAGTTCGGACAAACAATCAGGAGTAGCCTACAGAGCGGGCGACGTGCGGGCAGCGTGACTGACCTGGTGGCAGACGGACTGCAGAAGCTGTAGGCTCCTCGTGATTGTTTGGATAAACAACAGTTCGGACAAACAATCAGGAGTAGCCTACAGAGCGGGCGACGTGCGGGCAGCGTGACTGACCTGGTGGCAGACGGACTGCAGAAGCTGCTGGATGGAGGAGCAGCGCGGGGTGATGCCGATGAAGCGGACGATCACCGACGTCTTGACGGGGTTGGCCACGGCGGCGGTCCACGAGGGCACGAGGGATGCCACCTTGGCCAGGACCGACGTCTTGCCCACGCCGGACTCGCCGTGGATCACCAGGGCGTGACTGCTCTCTTCCGTCAGGTACTGGTGCACCGTCATCAGCGGCACCTGCTCACCCGCACCAACGTTTCAAGTCACAAATCTGTTGTTGTTTTTTCTTTATCGACTTCACCCTCCCCTCGCCCCAACCACCACACCTCCCCTCGCTCCACCCCCCCCCCTCCACTTCCTCCTTCCCCCCACTTCGTACCCCCCCTCCCACCAACGCCATCAACATTCCTGCCAACAGTCTTCAACACGCTGGACCGGCAATCAAGGCTGTTGTTTTGCAAGTATATACTTTTTATGTGCACCAGTTATGGTGTCGACTTTTAGAGCAGGATATGTACGTCTTCATCGTTTTAAAGAGGAAGTTAAGCCACTCTTAAGATCGAGAGATTGTGGGATCGGAAACCCTTGTTCGACCCCCCGCACCGCACCACTCCTCCCCCCCCCCCCTCCTGTCTGCAAACACTGGTCAGTGTCACACTTCCAGTGAACCAACACACAACAACCACACAGGTTTCCGTGTGCTTCAGGCATTGAGGATGCAAATAGTGTGTTCAGTGTCTACACTTTCCAGTGAGACCAACAACAACAACAAAAAGGTTTCCGTGTGCTTCAGGCATTGAAGGAAGGAAAAGAAAACGTTTCAGAAAAAGATGAAGATTTTTCAGAAGAAGAAGATGAAGGAGATATTACGGAAGAAGAGCAGTCGATATCTTCAGGTCCTGTATCAGCCTAACGAAGACGAACACTGAGTAAGATACTTAACAGTTAACTATCACCGCCGTTAAGACAAAACCGACCTCCCGACCAACGAAGGTGATGCAGCGGGCGGCCACCATGGTCCAGTGGCCAACCACCTCGTGGTAGAGGTCGTCGCTGGCCAGCTGGTCGTGGCGGAGCAGGTTGCGGTCCACCAGGGCCCGCGTGGTGTGGTAGAAGTGCTCCGTCAGGCGCTCCACGTGGTCCTTGTGCTCACCTGCAGGTTCGATTCCCCTCCCCGTCCACGATACCTGCAACATGCGAGACCTTTAACCTTCACGTTACACGAAACACACAGGGAGACCTTTAACCTTCACGTTACACGAAACACACAGGGAGACCTTTAACCTTCACGTTACACGAAACACACAGGGAGACCTTTAACCTTCACGTTACACGAAACACACAGGGAGACCTTTAACCTTCACGTTACACGAAACACACAGGGAGACCTTTAACCTTCACGTTACACGAAACACACAGGGAGACCTTTAACCTTCACGTTACACGAAACACACAGGGAGACCTTTAACCTTCACGTTACACGAAACACACAGGGAGACCTTTAACCTTCACGTTAAACGAAACACACAGGGAGACCTTTAACCTTCACGTTACACGAAACACACAGCGAGACCGTTAAACTTAGGGCGTCCAAAACACACGCAAGACCTTTAACTTTTACGTTACACGAAACACACAGCAAGGCCGTTAAAAACTTAGGGCGTCCAAAACACACGAGAGACCTTTAACATGTATCCGACAGACAGACAGATCCAGACTCAGAAAATCGTTGCACATGCACTGCGATTTTAGTCAAACTATCAAGAAACCGTCCTCCAATCAGAAAGTATCACAAATCAATAGTTTCAGCCAACCGGATGTTCCAACCAGAAAGTACCAAAAAATAGTTTCGGTCATCCGGGTGTTCCAACCAGAAAGTATAAAATAGTTTCGGCTAACCGGGTGTTTTAACCAGAAAGTTTGTTTTGTTTTTAAATCAATAGTTTCGGCCAACCGGGTGTTCCAACTCAATAGTTTCGGCCAACCGTGTGTTTTAACCAGAAAGTATCAAATATCAATAGTTTCGGCCAACCGGGTGTTGCAACCCCACCTTTGTGCAACAGTAGTTAAAGCGAGGCAGCGATCTCTGTGCCACCAGTTTCAGGCTGTTCAGCCTCGCGTGAGCGATTCCGTTGGTCTCCGGAGCCGAGCCGCTGCTGCTGCTAGTGTCGGTGACGACGTCGCAGAAGCGCTGGGCCAGGGCGTCGTCGATGTGGTCGTAGAGATCGTCGATCTCCCGCTGGAAGAGGATGCAGTTGTTGTCCCGCACGGATTGCTGGGGGACGCCAATGAGCCCCTGGTACACCTCGAGCTCCGTCACTGGAAACCAGCAGCACAGTGTCAGCGCCCCTTTTCACTTTCACTTCAGATGCTGAAAGACTGAAGGCCCATCATGGCTGTTGTGTTGTGATCCAGTGGCACCTATGAGCTACCGCGGATCTCTATTAGTGATGAGGGTTATTCCCCCTGGTCATGAATAAACAATTGCCTTGTTTGTCTGTTGGGGCTTAAAGTCCACAGAAAGCAAACACAAACTAGGCCTGTTAGGGACGGGAATAGTTACTGTACTTCTCTGTGAAGCAATGGTTGTGCATGGTGGAAGGGAGGAGAAGACGGAGAGGAATGAAAGAAACTGAGAAAGAAAGAAGATAAACGATAGCAATAGCACAGACAACATAGAAATAATGTACATTAACCGGCTAACAACAGGCAAACAAATGTCTCAAACAGTCAAGCAGAATCACAAGTAAAACAAAACAAGAAAACAGAGAACAAGAACGTGGACGTAGATGCAAGGAAATCCGTTGAACATTTGGACACAAAAACAATTAATAAAACATCCAAGTGTTTCCCTGTTCTATTTACTGCGTAAACAGCAGCATCGACGATAACACATAGTATCGAAAGGGAAGACAAAAAAACAAAAACAAAAAACGATTCATATTTGAAAGAGCGGATGAACATGGCATAGTGGCACGCCGTATGAATTCGACATAAAACAAAATGGAATATTCGAGGGCTGACTGCCATAACTATGTATGTTTATTGGAAATAAGAAGGGAGACACTGAGTTCTAGCGGTCAACCCTCGATTATTGATACAGAATCAGCTGAGATCAGACAAAATATTTCATATGCCCGTTACGCATGCGCACGCCCCCCCCCCCCCAACACCACACCCACACACACACATGCACACACACACACACACACACACACACATCACACACACACACACACTACCACAACACACACACACACACACCACACACACACACACACACACACACACACACACACACACAACCACACACACACACACACACACACACCACACCACACACACACACACACACACACACACACACACACACACACACACACACACACACACACACACACGCACACTACACACAACACACACACACACACACACACACACACACACACACACACACACACACACACACACACACACACCACACACACACACACACACACACACACACACACACACACACACACACACACACACACACACACACACACACACACACACACACACACACACACACACACACACACACACTTTTGTTGAAACCGTATTACCAGAGGCCACCAGTTTCCTCATGTCGTCAGCTTTCAGGTCCGATGCCTTGACGGCCATCTGAGCTCCCTGCTCTATGAGCTCCTTCAGCCGGTTCTCGATCTCCGCCCACGGGATGTCGCTCGACTCTGTCACGGTACACGCCATCTCGTTAGTTCAGCGTCGCAGAGTCATTTTCATAGCTGTTTACAGTCATTAATCAGGCGTCCACGTTTACGGGGCGCAACTAAACCTGTATATTGAGAGAGAGAGAGAGAGAGAGAGAGAGAGAGAGGGAGAGAGACAGACAGACAGACAGAGACAGACAGACAGACAGACACAGACACACAGAGACAGAGAGTCATTAATCAGACGTCCACGTTTCCGACGTGCAGCTAAACATGTAGACTGATAGAGAGGACGGGGTAAGAGGGAGAGAGAAAGAGAGACGGAGACCAACATACAAACGAGAGACAGATACAAAGAGACAAAAATGGATAGCGACAGAATAGTGGAGAGAGGTGAGACAGAGACCGACAGACAAACGAAATACAGCCACAGAGACACAGAAATGGATAGCGACAGAATAGCGGAGAGAAAAGCAGGTGATAAGAGACACAAGAAGAAAGCAATAGTAAAACAAGTGCTGACTGAAGAGAGAGAGACAGAGGAATGAAGGAACTTTGCTTTTAACGCCCACTCAACCATCATGGTTATATCAGAGAGACAGACAGACAGAGGTTCATATGGCCTATTCCTTTATGCCTTTTTTTCTTTTTTTTCTATTTTTTTTTTTCTTCTTCTTCTTTAAAACAAAATCATCTTTTTATTTGATGGTTGGCATTAGCTAGCCCCCCAAAATGCCGATGAATACACAATCTGATACAGTTGTAAACTTATGCAGACTGCAGACTAAGTCTAGCATTCAAAAATAAAACAATAGTCCCATATTCACCGGTGATTTTGCTGATGTTTTGCAGACGATACACGCTGGGAACCACATTCATGTCTCGTAAGTAACACTGATCCAGAAGTGTGACGTCATTTCCGCTCTGTACCAGATGCATGCGCACAGCCTCAAACTGGGACTTGACGACAGAAGCTGGAAGGGGACATGAGCCGTACTTCTGTCCTAGCAGGACCTACACAGTGAACAGAGCCAATTAAGTGGCTATATATTGAAAAAAGCCAGTAAATAGTGGTCTTATTTTATATTTCATTAAAAAAAAAAAAGTGCTGCCGTTTATTCATACATAACTAATCAAAAAAGCTGCATTACCACACTTGACACAATGGCGGCGACTCTACAAGTTTGCTGCCTGGAGTTAGTTAGTAATTGGATTTTAATGTCCTGTCAACCACACAGGGTCACCTCAGGACAGTCAAACTCAGGTCATAAGCAAATGCACATTTCTAAACTCTTCTCATTAATAAACCTTTTGTCAAGTCAATCCACAAAACCAATCACTTCGCAAACATAAAACAAAGCATGCATACACAAACCTCAAGCACAAATTTTCAAAGAGTTAGTCCCTTCAATATTACCCCTGTTAAAAGAGCACATGCGGCTAGGACATGCTGGTATCGTCGACCATTCCGTCTAATTCATCAATACCAGATTAAAGAAACATTTTTTTTAAGGAATGGGCAAACTAAAGGAAACTCGATAAAGACAACAAAGCAAGTAACACGTGGTTTTATTACGTGTTTTTTGACACGCTGCATGAGTGCAAAAATCGGCATGAAAATAAATTCTGGATTTTACTCCACTGTCCTAGGATTTCTTTGTCACAGCCGTACCCAGGAAATAAATATACGTCCATGGAACTGTCCCCGAGAGAATGCACTCACCGCAAAGTTGGGTCCGATGGAGTTGTGCTGGCAGTGAGTCAGTTCTGCTAGGCACAACTCGGCGGCAGAGTGATCGTCCTTGGCGTCCAGAGGCACCCCCCAGCGCATGTCAACAGCCTGCACGTGCAAGTAGTTAAATAAGTGTGGTGCTTAACGTTCACAGAAACCATCCCTAAGGCTTATTAGGGATGGTTGCGCAAGTACTTGTTGTTGATCGCTTTTACCTTGCGCTCTCGAGCAGACTCATTGCGCTTTGTTGCATGTGATTCTACATGAGTGACGAGCTTTTTGTAGCGCGTTTTTTTTAATATATCCACCGAGGTGGTGTACTTACAGCGCTATTTGATTGTTACAAGGCTGGTGCCACGTGAAGCAGCTGCCGTCTCGGCGCGTTCTGTGTACACCATACAACCATACACCGTGTCACATCACTTCATGCAAAGCCACATACGTATGGTGTACGCGTGTTTACCTGTAACCTGCCACCTGCACTTTTGGCAGAATGACCGGGACCTTTACGTGCTACTGCGGTAACACGGGGGTGGAACGGATACTGAAATAAGAGCCAGCACAGCAAGTTGGCCCTGGATAAGAAAATTCTCCCGCCGCTCCGAGCTGCCGTGATTCGAACCCGAGATTTTTCGATCACGAGTCCGGCGCTCTAACCACTGAGCTATCCCTGCTCCCAGTAACACGTCACGTGAGAACCTCCGTCACGAACCATTGTGATGTCACCTCTGCTGAAATCCCAAAAGCTATCAAAGGGTCTCACCTTTAAGTTTCATGGAGCAACAACATAAAGTTTTTTTCTGAAGGATTCCTACAGGTATGGGGTCACAAAATTCAGGGACTTTTCTACCACTTGCAAGAGCCAATTTTCGACATTTTTAAGGATCTAATGAAATTTAAAATCCCCCCTCTTCCCCCCCCCCCCCCCCCCCTAGAAAAAGAAGACTACTACAACTACAAAACATCATTTCACTAAAGCAGTAGGCGATGGAGCAAGGCAGGGGCAGCATGAGTAAGATCAGAAAAAGTCATGAACATTTTTCAGTCAAAAAGTTCAGTTTCAGAAACAATCAGTATGGAAGAGAAGTACAATATTTGTCAAGACACTCAGTTAGAGTACTGCAAGTTCACATTTCAAGGACTTTCGAGAACTGTGCCCAGTTTCATTCTTTTCTGATTTTGAAGGGTTTTCAAGACGCCGCTTATAATTGTTCTGTTATGTGCTGTTTGCTAATGCAGACGACTGGAAATCTTACAGAATGTTTCATTTCCAGGCTGGTTGTCAATAGAGTGGAATGCCAAAGAGAAATAACTCGTTCAAAAGACATGGTAATTCACTTCCCGTTGAGCCTATATAATATACTGCTCCCGAGGTAGTTTGAAACGCAAGTCAATTGAACAGGATATTTCTGTTTTTGCTTTCATGGGGGTATAAACCCTTTGTGACGAGGGGGGGGGGGGGGGGGGGGGGGGGGGGGGGGGAGGGGGGGGAGGAGGGGCGGGGTCTGTCTTGCCTGAAAATCGACGCCATATTTGTCCCTGCAGTATCGTCGTAGCTTGGGGAACACCTGTTCAGCCAGCACGTTTCTCTCCACCGCCATGTCTGTGAAATAGAACACGCAGAGTGTACAAACAGAACGCATAGCGTGTACAGACAGAACACACAGAGTGTGAAATAGAACACACACGTTGTACAAACAGAACACACAGAGTGTACAGACAGAACACACAGAGTGTGAAATAGAACACACAGAGTGTACAAGCAGAACACACAGCGTGTACAGACAGAACACACAGAGTGTGAAACAGAACACACAGAGTGTACAAACAGAACACACAGCGTGTACAGACAGAACACACAGAGTATGAAATAGAACACACAGAGTGTACAAACAGAACACACAGAGTGTGACACAGAACACTAACACTGAACGCACAAACAGAACACTCAGAGGATTAAAAACAGAACACATAGCGTGTGAAACAGAACACACAGAGTGTACAAACAGAGCACACAGTGTGTACAAACAGAACACACAGGGTGTAAAAATCACGCATTGCAGCACACTAGCATGATCCCTTCGGTGTCATGTTCGTCGACAGAACTAATTATAGAACTTGCAAAAAAAAAAAAAAAAAAAAAATCAACACACCGGCACCTTTTTCTGCATTGTAATAATGCGTGCACAGAAAACAGGTGGGATATAAACAGGGCAGATGAGATATATACAGGACAGGCTAAAGCAACTGTCTTCCTTTCTCCTTCTGTCTGTCTGTCTGTCTGTCTGTCTGTCTGTCTCTCTCTCTGTCTGTCTCTCTGTCTGTCTCTGTCTCTCTCTCTCTCTCTCTCTCTCTCTCTCTCTCTCTCTCTCTCTCTCCTCTTCTCTCTCAATGTCAGTGTGCGTATGTGTATATTATTTATCGTTCGGTGGTTTTTTTTCTTTTTTCATTTTTCATTTTCAGTGTGTGCGTGCGTGCGTGCGTGCGCGCGTGCGCGTGTGTGCGTGCGTGAGTGCGCGCGTGTGTGGTTTATTTCGTACTGGTGTGATGATAGGAGCATGCAAACCATACACAAATTCACACAAGATGATCTTCTCAATGTGATCAAAATAATACGTGCAGTTGCAAATCCACTTTGCGCCACAGGCAACGTTTCTGTTATGGAAGGTAAGCGTCACGTGTGCTCCACAGCAGTCTATATGCAACGCTGATACGGGCTCAGTGGAGATATATCGGGTCCTATGCCTTGGACAACACAGTTGGCAGCTGAAAGCCTCACTAATCCCTTCTTCAACACCTTTTCGTGTCAACAGAAAATCGACGTGTTGAAGCATAGAAAGTTCCGTGTTTAAAAATAAAATTAAATAAATAAACTGCGCAAACAGCATGGGAATTGCATCGGTCAATGAGAGTTATGAAAATTTTCTCTCCGAGTGTTTGCGTTTAGGTGTGTTATGAAGCGAAATGAAATAGCTCAAAGGGAAGGCCTGGATGATAAATTATAAATACCGAACACATAGATCGAAATGCGATGCTAACTTCGTATTTGATTGCTGTCGATACCTTTTTTGTCTGCCATCTCATTTCGAAGGCTAGCTACCTTGCAAGATGTGTGAGCAAGTACACACACACAGACACGCACACACACACGCGCGCACATACACACACGCGTGCGCGCTCACACACACACACACACACACACACACACACACACACACACACACACACACACACACACACACCGAACACACAAACACACAGACCACACCCGGATCATTCAGCCCCAAGCTGCCACACGCCACACCACCTCGTAAGGGCCTCGTCCTTGGACGTTACCCTGGGTATGTCATTCAGCCCCAAGCTGCCGTGGAGCAGCGCCGACACCACCTCGTAGTCCTCGTCCTTCAGGTAGGCGTACCTGTACTCAAAACATGCAACATCGTACGTCAGACACTACCTCGTAATCCTCGTCCTTCAGGTAGGCGTACCTGTACTCAAAACATGCAACATCGTACGTCAGACACCACCTCGTAGTCCTCGTCCTTTGGGTAGGCGTACCTGTACTCAAAACATGCAACATCGTACGTCAGACACCACCTCGTAGTCCTCGTCCTTTGGGTAGGCGTACCTGTACTCAAAACATGCAACATCGTACGTCAGACACCACCTCGTAGTCCTCGTCCTACAGGTATGCGTACCTGTACTCAGAACATGCAACATCGTACGCCAGACACTACCTCGTAGTCCTCGTCCTACCTGTACTCAAAACATGCAACACCTGACGTCAGGTCAAGGCCAAAGAAAAGTTTTGTTTGAATTACAGCCGTCCTGACAACGAAACGCTCGTGTGTGTGTGTGTGCGTGCGTGTGTGCGTGCGTGCGTGCGTGCGTGTGGAGGGGGGAAGATTGAGGGATGAGGAAGTGGTGTGTGCGTGCGTGCGTGCGTGCGTGGGGTTGTGTGTGTGTGTGTGGGGGAGGGGGGGAGATGGAGGGAGAGAGAAAGGAGTTGTGTTGTGTGCGTGCGTGCGTGCGTGCGTGCGTGCGTGTGTGTGTGTGTGTGTGTGGGGGGGCGGGGGGGGGGGGGGGGGGGGAGAAAGATTGGAGGGAGAGAGAAAGAGGCGCTGACCT
>JABMCL010000848.1:0-135000 GCA_018857735.1 Alviniconcha marisindica | reverse complement strand
TTATATCAGTTCTAGGAGGAGGAGGATCAGAGATATTCTTGAAGACTCAGAGTTCAGTTTTCTTACAGATTAAATTGTTTGTTTGCTTCTTTGTTTGTTTGTTTATATATATATTGGGTAATTGTTTGAATTGGCACTCTTGGATAGTGGGTCTTATAATTGCTTTTGATTGTATTTTCCACCTACAAACCTGATAATCATGACCTATGAACCTGATAATATGACCTACGAGCCTGATGACCATGACCTACGAATCTGATAATCATGGCCTACGAACCTGATATGACCTACGAGCCTGATGACCATGACCTACGAACCTGATATGACGTACCAGCCTGAAGACATGACCTGCGAACCTGATAATCATGACCTGTGAGCCTGATAATTATGACCTAGGGGGTTGACTGGGCGTTGGAAACCACTCGCTGACTTACCCTCTGGCTTAACGGCTGATCCCATTGTGTGTGTGGAGTCAGTGGTTGCTGTCGCTCGACCTTGACGTTATCTGCATCGCCAGCGACTTCTTACAGATGAAGAACCGACAGCAGCGGCTACACACCAGTCACATAATCCAGCGCCACTTCCAGACCAGTCGTTTCACGGAGCACATTAAGACACACACACACATACACACACAAAGTTGTCCCAGCCAGATTATTAACTCTTTTTTTGTCCTTAGTCTAAACAAAGTGCTGTTAGCCTAATCCAGTGCTATCTGTCCGACACTTTGGCCTCTTCACTGAAGTTGTACCTACGAACCCGAGAGGGCAGCCGAGTTCAAAACACAAGGCAACATTTTATCATTCGGTATCGGTTCATAAGCAGTTGTGATACGACACACAGGCCAAAGCTTGGTGGTTGGCAAGCGGCGCTACTGGCTCGGGGTGGCCGGGAACTCGCAGAGCCCAAGAACGCAGTGCTTGCAAAGCGGCGTTCAAATTCCTTCAGTGTTCCCAACCCGGGCGGCAGTGCAAAGCGCTGTGCGGATTAGGGTTTATTGGGGCAAGTCTAATGCCACTGCCGGCTGGAACAATGGCGATAGGGTGGCGGGGCGTGCTAGTCCCCTTGTTATTGTTCCCATGTGCTCCCCGAGGAAATTACAGGTGATAAAATCACTCACCCGCTCCGGCCTTGACGACGGGTATTGGTCGCTGGCAGAGTGCAGAGTAATCCTGTCTGCGATAAGAGGTTGCCAATGCCGGTAGATATAGTTTAATTATTGGTGGGAGAAATGGCCTACCATCCCAGTGTTCGATGGTGACGCGCAGCGATGGAGCTTACGCCTGTCGCCAACTACACACTGACGCGGTTCATAATCATATCCAGTAACTATGAAGAAATCACTGCTGCTGAAGTCTAGCACTTAATCGGAACTGGGGGGGGGGGGGGGGGGGGGGGGAGAGGAGAGAGAGATTCCCGGGGTTCTGGATCCCACCCCCTACCCCCCACTTTTTTTCCTTTCTTTCTTTCTTCCTTTCTTTATAAACAAACAAGGTTTGCAAGCGTAAAGGGTGGTGCCTCTCTTCTCTCTGTGATATCCCGTAATGGTTGAGGCTAAAACCAAGTCTCTCTCTCTCTCTCTCTCTCCCCTCTTCCTTTCTCTCTCTCTCCTCTCTCTTCTCTGTGCGTGCGTGTGATTCGAATTGGAAATGATACTGGTATAGTTGGAGATTACGTTTACCACTTCTTCTTTTTTATTACAGAGATCAAGGCAATGAATGTATTACATATGTTAAACATGGGTGCGTTAAAACTCTTAACAAAAAATGAATGTATTACATATGTTAAACATGGGTGTGTTAACACTCTTAACAAAAAACAAGACTAAAAGCTTATCATAGCTCAGTAGAGGCCACTAATGTATTGCACAAATGCTAGAATTCTAGGGTCTTGAAGAGTCAGGGGTAGAATTCTAGCATTTGTGCAATAAATGTTGCTGAGCACATCAAGTACCTCGGCGCTGCCGTCAGAGAGTTCTGACAGAGCAGTAGTAAGAGAGAGAGATAAGATCAAATTCTTTATTTACGAGCGTATGCTTTTTTTTCTTTTTTTCTTTTTTTTTTTACATCCAACCCTTGCCCAAACAAGAGACTATGAGAGAGAGAGAGAGAGAGAGAGACAGAGACAGACAGACATAGACAAAGACAGACAGAGACAGACAGAGAGGGACAGAGCGAGAGAGAGGAGAGACAGACAGAGACAGAGAAAGAGAGACAGAGACAGAGAGAGAGACAGAGACACACAGAGAGACAGAGACAGACAGAGTGAGAGAGAGGAGAGACAGAGAGAGAGAGAGAGAGAGAAATGTATATAATTATATCATGACAAAAAGTGGAGTTTGGAACTTGTGAGAGAAACTGCATGCATAGGTCCCAGTTAATTCACACTACTAGTACTCGTTGCACAGGCATTTCCCCGGTCAGGGGTAGCCTGTCTTTCTGCATTGCCATAAACTGAAGAACATAGGAACGACTTTAGAAGAAACTCACTGTACAGAAGCACTATGCCTTAATTGTCAGTGTGTCAGATTAATAGACGGCTTTGATACAAAACACACACACATACACAGTGCAAACGAGACCTATTCCCGACACGGTTGGTGCTGACAACTGCAATTTGACATGTCCACAGCAGACGTCATGCATAGTCTGTAGCCTAACAATGGGTCAGACAGACAATGCACAGTGAGTGTATGACGGAGGCTGTATGAATCGGCTTCATTGTCTACAAGTCCTTTGAGCAAAGAACCACTGGTGGCTACATTTTTCAACTGCATTTTTTCACCAAGGCAAGGCATACAAGCTAACGACCTTCAGTTTGGACGTTACATTGTTGCTATGGTGTCCAGCTGTGGCTGAGTATGACCACAACAAAAGAGTCTTTGACCACAGTGTGGTCAGCCAGAGCCAGTCGCTCTGTGGCTTTCATGAGCCTAGGCTATAAGAGCTATGAAAATGTAGCTCTGTGTAAATGCGTACACTTGATCTGATTAACCCGCCGGTGTGGAACTCACCCGTGGCTATTGTGTGAGCTTTTTGTGGCAAATGTGTGACTGCAACCTCTTCTTACGCTAGCTCATAACAGCGGTCGTGCCGGCACTGGTCGGTGGGAAAGGCGGAACGGAAAGACTGAAGGAAATGAAAGAACGACTGAAAGAGAGAAAGGCGGGGAACTTGCCTGTTCTGGGCAGTTTCTGACTGACTGAGGCCGCAGCGCACGAATCTTGTATGTTTGTGTTTTAATGGCCTAGGGGTAAACCGGAATTTGACATCACACACACACACACACACACACACCAGCACGCACGCACACACGCACACACACGCACACGCACGCACGCACGCACGCACGCACGCACGCACGCACGCACGCACGCACACACGCACCACACACACACACACACACACACACACACACACACACACACACACACAGAGCTGACACACTTATACCACGTGACTGTACACTACGGCTCTCTCTCTCTCTCTCTCTCTCTCTCTCTCTCTCTCTCTCTCTCCTCTTCTCTCTCTCTCTCTCCATCCCTCCTCACACACACACACACACACACACCACACACTTACACGACACACGCGCGCGCGCAGAGAGAGACAGAGAGACAGACAGAGACAGACAGACAGACAGACAGAGATAGAGACAGCACAGACAGACAGAGACAGAGAGAGCAGGTACATTCTGACGGTCTGTCACATGAGATGACAAAACGTGCATTTTCTCTGTATGTCGTTCTAACCCAGCTTTTCACAGACACTCCAAAAATCTACTGCTCTCTTCTGGTACCCCCCCCCCCCCCCCCCCCCCCACACACACACACACACACCCTCCCACCCTGGACAAAGTTTGACTTTTACTTGAGCCGATTTGACGACTTGTGCCGTTTTGACCCGACAGGACCTTTATAGCTTCGCGGTCGACTGGGCAGTTAAGCTAACTTGATTATAAGAATAGCATTCTTCCTCTTCTGCTTATATCTCCGCGTGGCTTGATGTAACAGACCATGCATGACCTTGGGGGCGATAAAAACCAATCGCCTCTTCTTGTCCTTTGACACAAGAGAAAAAAGATCAATGGGCCGGCAAAGTGTGTCAAAGGACCTGTCGATCGGCGCTGACACCTTCAGCGCTTGGCAAACGCCGCTTATGCGCTCGTCAGTCACCGAGGCAGAGTACCGTGCCAATCAAAGCCACAGGCAACTTCACAAACACAAAAAACGTCACGGCACTGACGTACACTTCAAACACCGCCGGCGACACCTCGTCCCGATAATGCTCACCTTTACGACCTGTGCTGGCTGTACCAAAATCACAAAAAGCAAAGTTCCTTCGTGGGACTTAGATTGTTTCACGCCCAATTGTCTCCGGGGAGGTAGCCAGCGTACTCGCGGCGGGTCCAAGACCGTGGGGGGTGGGTGGGTAATAGGCCATCTAACGCCACATAGGCCACCTAACACCACACTGTCACCTTCCATAATAATTAATATAATGACTGTGGATTAAGGTGAGCAGCGAAGCCAACAGCCATTTTATCGTTCCGTGAATTGTGAGGGGCAAAACCACAAGACTGTTTAGATAAATTGTATCACAACTTACGAAGTGAAGCGAGGTGACATGACACGAAGACGACGGGGAATCGAACCGATGTCGTCCGCTTACTGGCGCTGGGCCTTACCACTAGTCCAAACCGGCCCACGAACGAAAGAAGTCAGTTTTGGAGGATATTTGAGCGCATATGTCCCTTCATTAAGATCTTCCAGACCTAAGTATGATGCTTCAACAATCAATTACCCCCCCCCCCCCCCCCCTCTCTCTCTCTCTCACACTCACGGCAATACCTACTACTTTTAGCCCCGTCGGTTATCTGTCCTTGAATGCTTTGAGGATGCGTGTGTGTGCGTGTGCTTGTGTATAGCACTGGCATAGCACAGAATGAACTGATATATGTGGATATGCCAACGTAGTGCATAGTTCAAGTTTATTCCGTCCACACACACACACACGCACGCACGCACGCACGCACGCACGCACCACACACACACACACACACACACGCATTCTCATACCATTTCAGGACAGCTAACCGACGGGGCTAAAAGTAGACATTGCCACACATACACACACACACACACACACACACACACACAACACACACACACACACACAGCTCACGTTTCTTATTTCGTGGTAACCCACTCAGACCCGTTGTGTGTGTACTTGTGATTCATATTTCGTGGTAAACCACAAAGAAAGCTGATGATGATGATGAAGTGATGCTTAATGTCCTCGGATGTCGGCTGACATATTAGGGACAAGTTGTGACCAATGCCGAAGCATGGTTCAATAATTCTTTACGTCCACGGAAACCAGGAGGCTCGTTAGGACGGACAGCTCAGGACGGCCACCTCGACTCTCACACAGCTCCTGAACTATGACAAAGAAAGCCCATTGTGTGAGCTATTTATTACACGTATGTACGGTAAATCGTCCTGGTATAGATCCAGCTTTGCGCGTGAAAGGACAACAAAACCTTCAGTCTTCCATGCAGCAAAATGCACACAAGGAATTTTTCCCATTTCAGTGCATTCACAATCAGCTGTATCTACGTGTCTTTTTATCGGCACATACGAACAAGAGGCAAAGAACACACTTAGATAACAGCTTTTACTGAAAGAAAAGGAGAAAATCTGTAGGCCTACTAACAAACGACTCGAGAAGACGGCCAGCAACACAACAGCGAAAACATCTGAATTGGTAGTCTTGCAACCAAGTATATGCCAGTATTCATTAATCTCCAGATGACTTCCACTGCTTTGGCTTGTGTACCTATTCAATTTTGACAGTACATTTTGACAGTACAATCAGTTAATCTGAACATACCTCCACTGAGTGGAATCAAATGCAACAGACGAGCGGGCAAAGCTGGTCACGTGACAATCCCAGCAGACGACAAAACGCACGAGACTGAGCAGTAGGCCTACGTCGGGGTGGCAGTCGAGGTTGTGTCTGCGTGTTATTTGAACATGTTGTTGGCCATAAAACGGCACGACTTGGATATGGACGGAATGAATGCTGCGCGGTCTCTAGAAGGCAGCATAATGTGGGTGGATACAATGTTGTTGACACTGGAATCTTAACACAACTTAGTTGTGTGAGTGCGTTCGTGTTGTTTCAATGAAATGTAGGAATGGTTAGCACTGCACTTGCGGCCGCTGTAGGCGACCAAATTTTCCTGCACGGGTTTGTTAATGAAGTGTTTAAAAAACAACATTCAATGAAATAAATAAAAACTAAATACACAGACATGCACATACACTCACACAACAAGTTTGTTACTATTAACTGATTTATTTCTCTAACACTGTAACAGGCTGGGACTGTGGGCTTAAGTAGGTCAAAAACTGCAAACACAGACAGACACAACTGCTTTCAAAACAAATTCCATCTTCCATCCAGTGGGATTGAACAAATTTCATAAAAAGCAAATATCTTTTATCACGCCTTGCTAGAAATGAAGAAGAAGAAGAAAAAAAGATTTTTCGAAATAGAAAGGTCTGTGTAATACTAGCTAAAAAGAAAAAGGTCATGTATGCATATGGAAAGCAACCTCTTTCAAAGAGTACACTAACTGCAAAAGGATGTGTACAAATGACTCCACCAAATCAAAACAATAAATTGAAAGACAAATTTATGCATACAATTATGCACCACACAATTGTTGCCAAACTTTTTTTAATGTATGGTACAGTGATAAACACCAATGAAAAACATATGTACAAAGAATCATTCCTCCACTGATAGTCTAGCCACAATACTGCAGGTTACTTTTTAATCCTCAAGTGAAAAGATGAGCGTAAAATTACACCAACAATTCACTAAGATGAAAACCCCTACCATATGAACACTTGTCAAAAGTGTTATGCGTCCTGCATAAAGTGCTTTTTCTCAGCTAACAACCAAAAGAAGAAAAACATGCTCCATGTGCATTGAAACGATGATCTTTTCTATTACTAAAAGTCTTCACACTTTTCACAGAAGTGACCCACACCTCACTGCTCGAACAATACAGTTCAACACAAACAGCATCACCTGCTAAGCATCTGTCTCTCAAATGCTATGTTTCAAACAGAATAAAAAATGTCCCAAAACATCAGAAATGCACATGGCACCAACGAGAAGATGTCCAGAAGGATGGGGGAGGTTGAATAAGGGAACAAAGGGTTGTCCAGGTCTCCAGCACAGGAGTGGCTTAGTAAGCGTGTCCAGCGACGAAGAGGGACTGACCACCAGCAGCTCCAGCAACACCACCAGCATACTTGCCAACACAAGCCTCGCTGTTAGCCTGAAACACAGCCACCCTCCTTGTTCAGTGATATGTTAGGATTTGACAACAGCTCTTCCCTGGCATTAGGACAGTTTGGCAACATGTGTACCAACGACATTTTAACTTGTCCCCCTTTTTTTTGGGTGGGCGGCGGGGGGAACAGTCTGTAAATCATAAAGCTGAGATCAACTTACTAGTTTTTTTCTATGCGCATGCATTTGTTATGGAGTGTGTTGCAGGAATGGACAGCCTTCATAATACCAGATACAGAACAACTTTATTAATCCACTGTGGTATCTTGACAACTTTATTAATCCAATGCACAAATTACATGGTCTGCCATAAAATACAGAAGGTGGATGTTTGCTCAGTTTTTAATCTACACAATGATCATTTTGCTGCACAATTTGATGAAGACCATGCCCACCAAAGTCAATTCCATCATTTGACCACAGTTGTTTTTTGTATTACTTCTTTAATACCTGTGGATTATTTTATGGGTTTGTTTTTTTGCTATGCCCCATTCTAAAATGGCTACTAAGCCGCGGTTGCATTAACACATACTTTTCAAAAATTCTATCAGGCAGTCACATATTCCACCTGTCTTCCTGCACAGTATAGAGCATACCGCTACACAGGAATTATTAAGCAGTAAGTAAGTATTTTTGATTTTGCTTGATTTCTTGGCTTCATACCCAGGCCAAGGACTGATGGATACCAGACCACTCTAGGGGAGGTAATCGAGATGGAAAGCAAGGTTTGGTTGTGTACCGACATGGGGCCGTTCTTAATGAGCTCAGTCACGGCAGGACACAAGCTGTTTCTGCACCACCTGGCATCGCTTCCGAACCTGACCTGCCATGTCCTCTCTCATAAAGAAAGGTCCACAATGGCAGCCCTAGGCTAAAAAGCGTTAAAAGGGTTAAAGGCCATGCAGCTAGCAAACCAACCTTGGCACGCTTGAGCAGCTCAGTCTGGGCGGCAGCCACGTTCTCCTTCTTCCCCTTCCAGGCGGCCAGAACGGAGGCCTGCAGGGCGCGGCCGTAGGAGAAGGTGACGGCCCAAGGGTTCTTGCCCTTGTACTTGTTGATGGCATCCAGGTTGATCGTGGCGTCCTCCTCCGACTGGCCACCCGACAGGAAGGTGATGCCTGGTGCCAGAAACACAAGGGTTAATCACTGCTGCGACCAGTTTTAGTTCTGCCCACTGATTGGCCCCCCAAAACCTGACAGGAAGGAAGGATGCCTGGTGGTTGAAATACAAGGGTTAATCACCACTGCAACCAGTCTCAGCAGTTCTGCCCACTGACTGACCACCAGACAAGGTGATGCCTGGTGGCAGAAACACAAGGGTTAATCACAGCCGTGACCAGTTTCAGCAGTTCTGGCTACGGACTGACCATCCAACAGGCAGTGATGCCTGGTCACAAGAAACTCAAGGGTTAATCAGAAGCTGCGTCTAGTTTCAGCAGTTCTGGCTACTGCCTCTCGCTCGCCTCTGAAAGCCTGCTGGGAATCTGCAGTTAAACCTATGCACTGTTTACAAGCCAAGGTCACCCTTTAAGATTCAAAACAGTTGGATAACCACTCGCATCAATACACCTTCATCTTGAACAACCTTTCATCTTTAAATCATTTCACCACAAAAGAAGAAAATCACAACCACAACAAAAAATGTAGCCATGAAGCATCAAACAATGAATCATGAGCTTGGAAAGACAATACCATGCTTTGATCAAGTACGTCTGACACCAACTGTCCCTCAACTCGACAGCTCGTTCCAAAAACAATGCCCTTGAAACTATGCCAAACCATCTGAGATCACAAACAAATCATTGTTTGGGAAAGTTATGTTTTTTCTTGCAGGGAACCCAAATAATATATATACAAAAACCCTAAGGTTTATGTAGCTTGGAAAATCACAGAAACAAAAAGAATCCAAATGCAAATGCCCATAGGCTTGAGGAAGAAAAAGCCCAGTAAATGATATTAAACCAAGTGAG
This sequence comes from Alviniconcha marisindica, assembly GCA_018857735.1. Taxonomy (NCBI): domain Eukaryota; kingdom Metazoa; phylum Mollusca; class Gastropoda; family Provannidae; genus Alviniconcha; species Alviniconcha marisindica. Next base: position 125,663 of record JABMCL010000848.1, on the reverse strand, counting down.
CGCATGGGGGTGAGTGGCTGGTTGGTGACAGTCAAGGTGCATAACTGGATGTGAAGGAAGGGAGAGAACTAGGTCCTGAGCCAAGCATTCCACTGCAAGCTTGCAGACTTACAGCCAAGCCCAAGCAAAGAAACACCACAGACCCTATCGATAGGAATGAAATAAAAAGCTGACACAAAGCAGTTTTCACCCAGTTTCTGGTCCTGTCTGTTAAACCAATTTTCAAAAGTTGTGAAAAAATGACGGAATGCTGCCATTTTATTCCCATTCCATGTATGGGTAACAACACAAAGAAGGTTACAACGTGCGGCAAATATGTAAAGAGCGAACCATTTTCTGCTCTTCACTGGCAAAAAGCCAAACCAACATGGCTGTGGCCTACAGAGCTCAAATTTGAAAGCAAAGAAAGTACTGCCCTTGTATCAGTGCTGTTAGAAAAACCAAATGATGCCTGTAGATGGAACATTTATACATTTTGTTTACAGGCCAACTTCACTCTTCATTTTGCATCCTCTTTAAACCTTCACAATCAACACATTCATTTACATGTCACACATCTAATCACAACCTGCACAACCACAACCATCAGTTAACAACAATCACAACCCTCCTAATAACAACTTTCTGCAGTTTAGGCACATTCGGTTTAAGGCATTTGAAACTAGTGCAACTCTCTTCCAAGCGGCATATAAGCATGTGAAGACTGCAAGTACCATGATTGCTCACACTTAAATTCACTCAAAGTAGTTCCTCCTCCCTACTCCAAGCATGAAGCAAGAGCGACAGCTGAACAATTCTCAAAATCTTTAAATGACACTAGAGGCTCGGGGTGCTGCACTTGGCCATCTAGCGCCACCATCTCCACAGGATCCAAGAGGGCAAACGCCCAAAAGGTTCAAGGAGGTTTGAAATTGTACACCGATTTCACAGCAATGTCCTGTCACATTTTACAAAAGAACTGGGATGCCGAACGAGGTAAAAGCAAAACACTGTCAAGAACCACTTTGAAAGGTTTCAAGAAAACTGAAAATTTTGAACACAATGGGGTGTTACTGTCGATTTTATTTACTCTGAAGAACCACTTTGAAATGAATTTCAGCCATAGACAATGCTGAACAAAGCCCTGCTGAACACTTTCCTTTTTTAGTTGTCTAAAGAACCATGCCATAACCTGCACAGAGCAGTAAAGAGATGTGGCGACTGATCAATACACTGTCACTAGAAATCGTAAACTACATCACTGAGTGAAATGGGTAATTTCCCATTTAGCCCAGTTCAGTCAGGATTTCAGGGATTCGAGGTGCCAGTCGTCTCCCCAGCGACAGCCTCACCTGGAACAGCTGGGGGGACGGCGCGGGACAAAGCGGTCACCGTGGCGATGGCAATCTGCTCATGGGTGTACTTAATGCTGCAGGCCTGGCCCGCCGTCACCATGTTGGGCTTCAGCAGAGTGCCTTCCAGGAAGATGTGGTGGTCCGCCAGTGCTTTGTACTGGAATGCCAGCACCTGCACAACCAATCATAAGTCAGGACAGGACTGGTTCCTGGGTGAAAGGGGGCCGGGGGGGTAGGCCAGCACCTGCACAACCAATCCCACATCAGGATGGAACTAGCTCCTGTGGAGGGCTACGAGCATGCAGACATCTGCTTCAACACATAAACCCACACACAATCCCAAAACTAGACTTTCTGAGCTGCTACATCAAGTTTCTCTGATTTCTATGCCTGGTGTTAAAAAAAAAATCAAATTAAAAAAAATCAAACAAATCCTGGGGATCTTACTGTGGAGGGCTACGAGCATGCAGACATCTGCTTCAGCACATAAACCCACACACAATCCCAAAACTAGACTTTCTGTGCTGCTACATCAAGTTTCTCTGATTTCTATGCCTGGTGTAAAAAAAAAAAAATCAAATAAAAATCAAATTAAAACAAAATCAAATTAAAAAAAAAAAATCAAACAAATCCTGGGGATCTTATTGGTTACCCCCCCCCCCCCCCCCCATTTTGTCCAGAGGGGACCCTGTGTGGTTGCCAGAATGTTAAAATCCCTATTTTTTAAACCCCAACTCTGGACACTGAAGGATGCCTGATCAACTTCACATGGCCATATCATAACCAAAGTTTGAGACTGGTTTTAATGTCCTGTCATCCCAACCAAATTTGGAGAGATACAACCACTATAAACAAGTGACCATGATGCTGTCGCCCAGTCATCAATGCTTTGCTGCTTGCACACAACAAAGTAACAAGTGAAACATAACTGTACTCACCTGCTCTGTGACCTTCTGCGCTGTTTCCAAGTCGTGCTCACCATCAGGCAGCACCTCTGGCTCCACAATGGGCACAAGTCCATTCTGAAGACACAAAATTAACTACAATTAACTTCTCCAAAACCCACAAGCTAATTTGTCAGATTTCTTACATTTCATTTATGTCCTAATCTGTCAGATTTCTTCCATTTCATTGTATGCCATACTATGTTTGTCACTTGAAGAGGGTGTTTGCACTGAAAATCTGCATGGCTTTTTTTATTGTCAGATTAAAAGTAGTGATTCTTATTATATATTTAAAACTAACTTCTCCAATAGTCACAAGCTAAATCATCAAATTTCTTCCATTTCATTGTTTGTTCTTGTCTTATGTTTGTTTGTCAATTGAAAAAAAGGTGCTTGCTCTAAAAAATTGCATTATTTTGTATTGCCCAATTAAAATCAGTAATTCTACAACCAACTACTCCAATAACCATCAGCTAAGTTGTCAGATTTCTTCCATTTCATTGCATTTTGGGAGGGGGGGGGGGGGGGGGGGGGGTTATGAATATAATGTATTGTTACTTGCAAAAAGGTGCCTGCACTGCAAATCTGCAGTGTTTTATACTGCCTAAATAAAATCAGTGTTCTTTTTAACCTTTTGTGTGTTTTGAAAATCTATCTCCTTTACTCTTGATTCTTTTTGTTATGTCTCTTTGAGCTTGTCATTTCTTGAACTTGGCTGCCAACACCCAATCTGCACAAACCCCTTCTCAGCTGAGCAGTCTGACCTGCTGACAGATGCTGGCATAGCGGGCGAGGACGTTGGCATTCTCCACCATGGCGATGTAAGACGGGGTGTTCTTGGTGATTTTCAGGACACAGCGCCATTTGGCAAACTGAGCGCCTGCCTTCTTGTACTCTGCACATCGCTCAGACAGGCCGTCCAAACCTACAACAGACAGCAGTAAATGGGTCACTGCACAAAGTCAACAACATGGCTGTGGCCTAAGGTGCTCAAATTCAAAAGCAAAAAACAACAACAAGGACTGCTTTTATATATCAGTAGAGACAGAAAACCAAATGAAGCCCTCAGATGGAATACTTGCACATTTTGTTTTCAGGCCAACTTCTGTCTTCCCTCTGGACCCTCTTTATTAAACCTTTACAGACAACACTGTCTCTCATTTGCATCTCACACATCTCTCAACCCCTTCATTCACAACTTTTTTGCAATCAGGCTTGACTGAACACAAGCTGAGGAGACGCTGTCAAATGTGAGCTGACAATGAAGCAAGTAAAGGTGAGGGGGCACATGCATGCTTCTCTCTGCATCCCAATATGGTGTTTAGGGTTCATTACTTCAGAACAGCTAAGGTATAACCCCTTCACTGCCAGGCATGTAGGCATGCTCTATGCTTCAAAATAAAAGCACACAACTAAAATCTTTCAACTTTATTCTGCACTAGCATATATATATATAATACATAAAAATTCATGGAAAATACTTGGTTTGAAGGTGCATTCTTCTTTTGCTCTGAAAAATTTACTTTTGCACTGAATCAGTTGAAAAACATATTATTGTTATTGAATTTACAAACAAAGCTTCAGCCAAAGTAAACAATCAGTGACAATGTATACTGTTAATGTATAAGATCAAATCACAGCTTTAATTTCCCACTGGGATGAATAAAGTATATTGTTATTGTTGTTATTATTGTTATTGCTGTGGGAATGTAGAGACAGAGAATGAATTTTGTTTTTAACAGTTAAGTATGACAGTCCTATTGGGACACAAAGACTCATCAAATCACAAGTACAGGTCTAGGTCACCAACGGTAACACATACCTCTTCCATGTTTGAACAGGACTGCCAAAGGAGCTGAACTAGAGATAAGATTTTAATAAAATTAAATGTTACAACTATTTGACACCAATTCTAATGCAAGACCACCTGCACTGTAAATCCATGAAAATCGTCAACCTCAGTGGAAAGAAAGCCTCACCCTGTGTGGTGCACTCGTTCATGGTTCCAGCCAGAGGTACCACACCCTTGTCCACCTTGATGCCAGGAATGATTCCCTTCTCCTTCAGAAGGTCTACAAAGGGCTTGCCATTACTGTCTTTCTGGTACAAGGTCTCATGGAAGAGGATGACCCCAGAGATGTAGTCTCCCAGCGACTTGTCACTGGTGAAGAGCACCTCACGGTACTGGCGGCGGTTCTCCTCCGTGTTCTCCACACCAATGCCCTGCAGGCGCTTGCCCATGGAGCCTGCAGAGGGAGGCTGCCTTTAGTCATGAACACCTCCCATCACAGACACACACACACACATACACACACACATGTACGCACACGCATGCTCACACACACACACACATGCACAAACACACATGACAAGCTATGAATATGATCCACGATCACAGTCTGATGTACAGTCAGTTCCTACAGTGTTATGGGAAGCAACTGACTGTGATGTTGTTAGGCTTTTACTCTGTAAGAGCTAGGATGAAAGAAGGAAAGCTGTAACATCACCATTTGTGACTACAGCAAGTTTGAAACCTACATGACATGACCACTTGCTTGACAGGAACATCAGTCTTGTGGTTTCCCATAACAATTGATCGTACATCACTGAAAGTGGATCACAGCTCGTTTAACACACACACACTCACACAAACACACCAATATTATGTATAGGCACTATATCTACACAAGGATGTTTCAGACGACTACTGAAATAGAGCAAACACACTTTTACTAGCCAACACGTTCTCTTTCTTGTTATTCCACAACATACACTGGCAAGCTTGTCAGACAAATTACAAATAAGGTTGTTTGTGTGGGGTGCTACCAATACCACTGTTCCATGCCAATGGCCTGCGGACACTTGCCCAAACAACCTGCAGAGGATGATCCCTCTTCTAAGACAACCCTGATAAAGTGACATATATAGTATCAAAAGAGGAGTGGTCTTCTTATGTTAATTGTTACTGGGGGGTTCCACGGTGTTATCAGCCAAAGTGGTAAAGCAGAAGCTGGGAACTGACCGACAGACTCATCAGCGGCCAGGATGCCCTTGCCGGGTGCAACAATGGCCTGTGCGATGCTACGCAGCTCATCCTGCTGCTCCCTGCTCAGGTAGTGGGCAAACTCAGGCATGTTGGCTGCAACACACAACTCACAGGTTAAAAACTTAAATGCCAACACAGTGCATTGATAATAATATTGGTTATTTCTTCTTGCCCCAATATAACCGTACTGGTTGACTGGGAGTAAAGCATCAAGTTGCTGGATATTTCTGCAGTGCAAACATTTTAGTTTTAAGTGCCTTACAAAGAACACCATCATGGGGGTGGGGAGTGTGTATGTGTATGCATGTGTGCGTGTTTGGGGGGGAGGGGGGGGGGGCAACACATAAAGCAAGCCAACACTCTCTCTCTGAGTCTCTCTCTCTCTAGTCTAAGACCAAAACAAACAACCACAGCACAAAAAGTATCCTTCTTTTTTCTTTTTTTCAATTTTAAATCTCATCTTTATAGCAGCTTAGACTGAAAGTGGGAGACAATATTCCTGGACTTTTCATTTTTCAAAGGCTTTCAAGAACCTTTTTTTTCTTCAAGGACCTAAAAAAATCTGAGAAAAAACAGCTGGTCAAGAAAAACATTAATTGTTAGTGAAAACAATGCAAGAATAAATCATTGATTAAGTACTACATGTATACTCATGTAAATGTTCTCCATCATTATTTGTATGTACAGCACAGTAAAATAGCACTTTAAAAGAATGATCTATTAATGTACTATCAGTAGTACTAGTAGTACCAGTAGTAGTATCATTATCATTCTTACTTATTATGTATGTTAATGACTAAACCGAGGACAGACTAGGTACAGCAAGACGGGGGAGGGGGGGGGGATGTATAGCTATAAATCAGAAGAATTTTTTTTTCTAAGACTTTGTTTTCCAGGAAAAATCATGAGAGAAAGGCATGATGACATTTTTTTAAGACACTGGTATTATTCTACTAAAAGAGAACCCCAATCTCAATTTTTAAGGACTTTGAAGCCCTCTGCCTAGTTTTTGTGGATTTTCAGTTACTTTAATTTTCAATCCCTCGAAAACATGCTTCCAAAACTCCACTATTTTCAAGCACTCTGAAGCCCATTCTTAACTGGGCGAATGTTTGTTCGCTGAACATACTTCGGACAGTTCAACTAACCATGATTTGTTTCTTATTTGAACTTTTAGTTCACCAAACATGGTTCGGACAGTCCAAACTTTACTTCGTTCTCAACTGGCTTGTAATGAGATGCAAGCTTCGGCCCGAACTTGCAGCAGACGTGCAGCAGACAGCATGATCGAAAATGTAGGCTAAAGTCAAGTCAATATACTTTCATCATCCCTCACAGAGTAATTCAACTAACTACTATCTCATTCTGGGTCTCCAAGACAAGGCTGCACCTCCCACAAGTCAACAAATAAACAAATTCCCTCCGAAGCGAGTGAAGAACCTAGCGACACTGTCATCCATTTTTATTTTTATTTTTCTTCATCCACAGGAGAGTTCTGCTCTCAGCCAATCAGAGGCAATGATCGTCGAATAGGGTGAATGTTCCCAGAACATGTTGAGCGAAGCTTTTTGGACCCGAATATAGCTTCGACGAATACTTCCAACTAGGTTCACTAAGAAAAGTTCACCCAATTAAGAACCAAGTACGTTCACCGAATACTTCCAACTAGGTTCGCAAAGAAACATTCGCCCAATTAAGAACAGGCTTTATGCACTGTAGAAACTTTGATAATACTGTAAGATAAACAGTCACACAGTACCTGTTCATGAAGGCAAATAGCAAGAAGACAACAACATACCAAGATGTGGCATCAAACCTCAAGTAAGCGTGACAAACTAACTAAACGCTTAACACTGCAGTACATTTGATTTATGAGAGTGCACGCATGTAACTATAATTATAAAAAGTTTGTTCAATCCCTGGTTTCACACAAAAAAGTACAACCTCATTCAACATGGGTAGCTACAGACTGCATCATTGTGAAAGATAAGAGAGAGAACTCCCAGCACGAACTTGGTGCCCTGCAATCTATTAAGTCTCTATTTAGTATTATTAATGCAACTGGATCTTTGCTCAAGTTTACCAAGTCACAGTGACTCACGAAAAAGCTAGCAATAAAAAATACACGATTCACAATTTTTACCATTACAAAGATTTTGTTGAGGATCACTATGACTAGCATGAGGCATGTCAGTTGGAAAAGCAATGATGTTGAATTAAAGTGAATGCTAATTTGTAATAGAATACAGTAATTAGCATTATATTATAAACTCAGTGTCTGAGGGATTGAGCATTACAATTTACATATATACATACTTGAAACCCAACACGGGTAACAGCTAGTGGCACGCAAACACACAGATAATACCAAATAGTAACGTATTTATCAATTCAATGATGACTGTGATTACTTCCGAAGAACAGAGGAACCAAGAATGAGAAAGGTGGGTTCTGTCACACAGTGACAGTACCATGACAAAGTGCGTTCTCTTCCTCATGTTGCAAAACTAAAACCAAATACACAATCAATGAATACTAGCATAAAATATGTGTCCAGTAATGCAGCAAAATGACCACAAAACTGTCGAGAACTGTAGGTGCTTACCAGTTACCTTTCAACCCCAAAACAGATAGGACAACGCATCAAGGTCAAGGTCACACAGATGTTTGTGTCGGAATTAAGTTGCAAGCTAAATCCTAACGGCTTTTCGGTCTCTCTTCTTATTCTAAAAGTGTCATATGGTAACGGTTGTAACTGACATTCTAATATATCCTAGAGAGAAATGAAAAGCAAACATGCGCAAACATACTGGTGTATCTGAAAACTGATAAAGCAGCGCACCTGCTACGCGAACAGAACCACGGTGCCTGAATAGTCGGTAGGAGTTGAGCAATTACTGGACTAACGATAAACACCACATCAACGTCAGTCACTGCCTGAAAACTAAAGTACCCTATGTAAAAGTGCACAGCATGAAAACTGCTATCACACAACAAATCGCTGAAGATTCCGCTAAATCAGCAGCCGGCACAATCGGCCTTGGGCTCTGCAACTGCAAGGAAGGTCGCCGACAAACGAAGGGCATGAACCTTGGCGAAAGAAAACAAGAAATCCGGTCTGTGCTTCACTTCCACAGATCCCCGTCTTCCGAAACGTTGTGACGCCCAGACAGAGGCTTAAACAACCCTAACATCGCTGAGCAAGAAGACAAGGTGACTTACATTTGTGTAGAACGGGAACTTCTGCACGGGCAAACAAGTCGGAGGATTATGAACGAGAGTGAGGCTATCAGGGGAATATAGTCTGTTGCACAGGCCCGTTGAAGGGGGTAGAGCAAGTGTGACAGGCTAAAGGGGACTACGTCACAACCGTTTTTAACGTTGGCCTTCACCTTCAGTGTCACTAAAGTCCTAACGCAGTCAAGTTCAAAGGGTCTCCTCCAACTTTTTTTCTTTTCTTTTTTTAGCGACCTACTCTGTGTGTTCAGTTTGTGTGTGCGTTTTTGCACCTGTGTTTTGGTTTCTTTTGTTTTTTCATTTGTTTTGTTGTTCGGTTGGGCAGTTTGTTTTGTTTTTGTCAGCGTGTGTCAGTGTCTAACAATTTCGTGTTCTGTCAGTTCAGGTCCGGCTAGTTTATTGCCGTTGTCCGAAAACTGGCAGTCGGCTGACAGCAGACAAGGACTGTGGTTGTAACAGTAGGCCGTGTGTCTACGGACACTGAAATTATGTGAACCAGCAACACCTCAAAATAGATTTATTTCTGGAATGATAGTGATGACATGCCAGCCGGAGGCAACCCGGAGAAAACCAGTCACCGAACCGGCGGCGGTGCCGGCCACCGGACGGAGTCTGCCGGACCGGAACGGACAAATAACAGTGCCGGCGCCTTATTGACTTAACGACTGACTCGGCCGCATGAAGTGGCTTAATAAGTCTTTCAAGTGTAGGCGACCAACTGACCCGGCTCTTACTGAAATCAGTTTAGTCATGTCACTGACGTAATGACAGATATGCATTGGCCCCGCGTATTACTGACGGCGCGCGCCTGTGCGGCGGCCGGGCCGCGTGAGTGTCCGTATGAGCGAATCAGTGGTTAGTTAAAATTAACTGACTGACCGTTGCGTGTTTCATGCGGCGACTGGATGAGCGAATGTGTGAGTCAGTGGAATGACTCGGTTAGTGTGTTGCACGGGTTCCGCGAGTGCAACTGAGACTGACTACTGACACGGCGGCGGGCTGGCCTGAAGACTAGTGTCGGAGTTGTTCTCAGGTGACCAGTTTATAGGCTGTTTATGCTGAGACTAAGTGTGAGTGCGAGCGAGACAGAGAAAGCCAAACGGTATGGACAGCCGACCGGCAGTGGCCGAAGTAAGTTGAATAACAGCTTTATGATCCAACAACATGAGGACTGCCTTCGCCGGCCGCGTTGACACATCGACTTGGCTGGATAAAAAAAAAGCCGGGCGCACAACTGACTGACTGAACCAGCGGCCACCCGGCATCACCATTGCAACCACCAACATTACCGTAGTATATATATAGAAGTATAACTGAATACACACTGACTGAGGATGTAGCGGGGGCCGTAACTGTGGGAGAATAAAATTAATGTCATCGCGAGATTGAAACTGATATGACACTTTAAATAACTTAAATGAGTCATAGTCGAAAACTTATTCTGGCCGGCTCAGTGTAACTGATGGACTTTGAGAAAAATCGCCGCAGTGTTCTTTTCTGAGTCATGTCCCAGACTAGGTCTATTCCAATACGGGCCTAATTTATAAGCTGTCCAGATCATAGTCAGTCACTGCTCGTGTGTGTATGTGTGTGTGTCAGTGGGGTGTGTGTTTGTGGGGGGGGGGGGGGGGTGCGCGCGCTTAGAAGACACGATTTTGCGCTTTACAAATACCTTATTTATTTTCTGACAAGTTATTCGTCTAGCCGTCTCGGAAGCGGCGGCGCTCTCCGATCCGCCGGGACGACTGGACTGACTCCGGACCGGGCGGCACAGCGGCCCCAGCCCCGAACTCCAAGCACTGGTTTACGACATCCTTCCTGGAGGAAGGTGCCGGAAAGCGATACTCGGAGTGTGCTCCAGCCCCACATGTCACTGACGTAATGGTATGCTTGGAGTTTGCCCCATCCCCACACTCTGCCGGAGCATCGCTTTCAGGCACCCTCCTCCATGAAACTCTGCCTGATTTAGTTACGCCACTGAAGGGGTACTCTTTATCTCCGCGCAGCTGTCCACCGACGCGGTCAGCGCCCTCCGAAAGGTTCGGGCGGTACTGTAGAAGCAACCTAACGCCAAAGCACGCACGTAACTTATTTTTTTGAACATGAGACTGACGCATCCACCCCTGGTAACAAAAAAAGAGTTCCCGGTCTCGATTCAAACGGCGATTGTGGTTTTATTTGCGCTGGTGTGAACTTTGTTGGCGCCGCTATAAAAAGTGACACGCCTTGTTTTATTTGAGTTGTTTGTAACAAACTTGCTACTGTTTGAGCACTAACAAAAAACTGCTCGTTAGCTGACAGTTTTCTGGACCCTATGGCGTAACTAGATACGGCAGTGGTTGAAGGGAGGATGTCGTAAACCAGTGTGGGAGTGTGCCCAGCCCCTCAACGAGAGTCAGTAACTGACAGCGCTACTGGATGCAGTTTGAATATCTACCAAATACCAAACCACTGCTCGCCGTCACTGGACTGACTCAAAACGAAACCGGCTGTGAGTGTTGACTGTGTTACATGTTTGTAATCATATCGCTTTTTTCTCCTTTTTTTCTTCTTTAAAAAAATTATATTCCTGGCATCAGGAGTGCTCTCTCTCTCTCTCTCTCTCTCTCTCTCTCTCTCTTCGAGCGGCCATGTCGCTGAATCAGTCTGGCCGCCGCAAGTGACGAGGCCGCCATTGAGGCAGACCGGCCTCACGGCGCTAAGCCGGCCGCTACCGGGATGCACGAGTTACAGGACGTTACTGAATAGCCTGTCATGGCGGTTTGGGCGTTACAAAAAATACGACTGACATTAAGGCATATATGTTCACTCCCTCTCGTGACTCCGCGATCCCACAGTTTAGCTTTTCTTTAGCTAATGACAGCGTGCATGCGCACTGTGCCGCATAATTTGATCACTGAAGCCGGGACATTTACTTCCATGGCCTGGGCGAACTATATAATTATGCGCCGGTTAGATCGGCACTTGAACTCAGTGACTGTGTGCCGCGGCAGTGAATGACTTCTCTGAGACCACAGCTAAGTTTTCGGCCGTTGCCGTTGCCGGAGTGCCGCATGTCACTGAGCGAGACTGGGACTGAGAGATAAGGCTGAAAGCGAGCGCCTGTAGAGAGGCTGAGATATACGGGACGGGTGGCGGGGGGAAGGGGGGGGGGGGAGATTGTGTGGTGTGTGTGTGTGTGTGTGTGTGTGTGCGGGCGCGCGCTCATGTTTGTAACCGAATGTGTGTGTGTGTGTGTGTGTGTGTGTGTGAAACTGCGTTCTCAAAACGAGGACATGCTGACACTGAGCCAGCCGTGGAGTCAGTGCCCTCTCAGTCGTGACCGCGGCCCCATCACGACAGACAAGTTCCGGTCCCGCGCAGAACTCACACCGACACTGAATCTCGGCCGCCGAGTCCCCTTGCCCCGGTTGTGCACCGAGTCGGAGGCCATCGCCGGGATCACCATCCAGCGCATCGTCACACATCCATTACCATCCACTGACTATGGCACTCACGGAGGCAATATTTCCTTGAGTTTAAATTTGGTTTAATTTCAGTAACTTGACTGTCTGCAACCATCCGGTGTTCATTCTAACTGAAACGTCACAGCGTCACTTTTGACTAATTCAAGTTAATGTTGATGTCAACTTTGCATGCTTACGAGGGCTTCTCTACAACTGGCAGGAAAACACTGCAAACAACTTGATTTTGTGGGCTAGCAATTTTTCTGACGGTGGTAGATCAGACAGTGTCAGACAGTCTCACTGCATACTTGTTGGGGGGGGAAGGAAAGGCCATTGGTTTTCAATCATACCCAGTCAAGAGTGGTTTTCAATATAATAATACCCAGTCAAGAGTGGTTTTCAATAATACCCAGTCAAGAGTGGTTTTCAATAATACCCAGTCAAGAGCCATGACGGTTAGATTTACATCAGGGTGAAAGTGTTTCGCTTGTTTTCAGTACTGACATTCCGCCGACACAGTAAAAGCCGTTTGAGGCCTAACTCGACAGACACGTGACTAAAGTGGCGTCATTCACGTCAGCAGTGACGTACCATACTGCGTAAGTTATCATGTTAACGAGCATCTGGCAAGTTTTAGGAGAACTATGATCATGGCACTTTACTGGTCTGAGTATCCTGGGGTGCATCTGAACGTAACTGTGGATCTCGCTGTATCCGATGTGCTGTACATGTTGAAATTTTGCATCAGCTAGCAAAGTTACTGGCTGGTTTCGATCTTCGACTGACTGAGCACGAGCTTACACAGTTCACACATCGCGGCACAGCGGTTCACGCGAGAGGTTATCGGTATGGCCGTCATCATACTGTCTTCAGATAAGCCGGCACAACTATAACTGATGAACATCAGTAAAACACTCAGTGAATATGTGTGATTATGGAGAGACTGAGAAGGGGGGGGGGGGGGGCGAGACAGACAGACAGAGAGATGAGAGCCAGAGATGCAACGCACAATTTAATATGTTGCCTTTATTAGTCATGCGAAATGGTCATGGAGGAAAAAAATCAGCATACAGCGCTCTTCTCCGTTCTCGAGCAGACTCACTGCGCTCTTGTCGCTTGTGATTCTCCATCTCAGAGTCGGAGAGAGACAGTTATGTCTTGGGTTAACGTCCCCGTCAGCGGCACTGAACTTTACTATCAATGCAAGGATTGAGATTTTAGGCAACAGCCTATCCTTACACTCTGTCCTTGCTAAGCTACACACACACACATAAAAATAATAGCTAATAGCATAGACACTCACATCACATAATAAAACAACAGCAACTTCGACATCTACAATAATAGAAAAGACAGTAATAATTATTCATTATAAGCATAAGCCACAAAAGAAACATTTAAACCACACCGATGTATGCGATACTGAAAAAGCATAGTTACAGACGTGATGTTTTATGGCATTTGCATCATAACTATAAATAAAGGATGTAGAAACCGTAAAGTCACCAAGACATCACCTTAGTGCTTCGCTGTCGTTGAAAACGCGTAAATTCTCTTGAAAGTGTACAATAAAGAGACAGAGAGACAGACTGACAGACAGACAGGCGGACTGACAGACCCTGAGACAGCCTAACTGCGGAAATACAAAATTCGAAGTATCTAGAGAGGCAAAAGATTCCGCAGCTTCATACAAGTAACTTCACACACACACTCTCATACTTTTCATGAAATATAATGAAAATTCGGTATTTCAGCCACTGAACAACCGTTTTGCAAAAGACCAGCAACATTAACATTTCAAACTGACCACGAAACATGATGGACACATGAGCCAAAATGAGGGCATTGTAATTTCATTCCATTGCACACTAGTTTCACTTAAATGCGTCAGTATATATATATCGTGTAAATCTGCTCGCCGCAAATGGCTGGTCCAAAACACGCCTCAGACCTCACTGGACGTTGGATTGGGACCATCGGGACCGCGCTCAAGGACAGCTGCAGCACGGAAATCAGCTGCAGTCGCTAGTTGGGGGTCCTACGATGGTGTTGGTGTACCATACGACCAAGAATGTCCAACAAATGTTCAGTGCAAGCAAAGTGCAGCCACGCACACAACGGGATGCACTCTAGGCAAGCATGCAAATGAATGTCATTTTCCATATCACAGCAGTTTATGATCTGTCTTACAATATAGCAGCTGCATAATTCATGCCTCTCAGTACATCTTGGCCTTACAAAAAAAATATTGTCGATGAGGAAGAATGAAGTGATACCCACACTTTGACGTCATGCCGGCCGTGATGGGGTGGGGCGTTGCAAGAGGAAAGGACATTTTGAGTTCTTCTCGGCCAAAAAGCGAGGGGTAAGACAGTATGATCCCGAGAGCGCACAGCACTGCCCCGTGTCAGTCCAGCTGAACCCAGCACTGCCCGCCACACAGCTGAGCAAGCACCGACACTGTGGCGACAGCTGACACGTTGGACTAGCCCTGATAGCTGATAAGGATACGTCACAGTGTGTGTGTGTGTGTGTGTGTGTGTGTGTGTGTGTGTGTGTGTGTGTGTGTGTGGCGCGCGCGCGCCGCGACTATAAACTTCAGAGAGCCGTGGAGGCTTTGCTTGCTGTTGACTGATTAAATTTAGGTTGAGAGGACAGTTTCGAGTTTCGTCCTATCCGGTCCCGCCCCGCCCCCCTTCGTGCCCCTCCACTACCCCTCCCTCGCTGTGGCAAAATACAGTAGCTAATTTGATACATTTCCATGTTTTGTGCAAAACCGTGAGCATTTCGAGGCATCGCGTATGTGGTCCAGATTTCTTTGGTCCGATCTTCCGTAGTTTTCCTGCATGCAAACGATGGCATATGGTAAACTGCTGTAGTGCATCAGTGGCATAACTCGGTTACAAACTACTGGGAGGGCGGAGTTCGCGAGAAGTGGATTTTTGCACTTATTGTATTTTGCTGGCCGTGAAACAGCAGCTTTACTGATAAAGCAAAATGCACCGCCGTGTGCGTGTGCCGACATAACCGCCTAGACTCCAACCACTTGTTGACCGATTTAGATATTATGGAAGCCCGCATTTTGCCTTAGCCTACCTTGCCGTTCGCCTTCTCTCTCTCTCTCTCTCTCTCTCTCTCTCTGATATATATATATATATATATATATATATATCGAACTACTACTATATATATATCGATCATTGGCTTCTAACCACTCAATCTTATTTTTCAGGTACAGTTTATATCAAGCAGGCTTCATGGCATCTTTAATCAGCCCTGCAATCTCGGTCTTGGTGTAAGACTCTCTTTCTCTGACCGAGTGCTTGTCAAGTTATTTTTGACCGCCACCTTCACCTGTCCTGTGACCGGAGAGGACGTTGGGACACAACACATGCCATCACTGATATGACAGCCGTCTCCACCTTACCCACAGACATAGAATTGATCTTATCCAGTCACTGACTTCTTGACTTTTATTTTTATTTTTTAATTACGCATTTCCGTCCTGCTTCGCTGGAGCCCAGTCCTGTTGCTCTTTGGGCCGTCCATTTACCCCCCACCCCCGTTTCAATCGACATTGCCATCCATCTGTAGGCCTATTAATTTTGAATGTACAATGTACAAAACATAGCGTGTTCATAGCATGTAGAATGTCTGTGACAGACCTAGTATTGTGACAATGGTCGGTGTAAAAAAAATGGTAGCCATACCATTATCGCCGGTCAGGCCTTCCTTCAATAACGTTAGGTGAGGCTAAAGATTATAAATATTTTATAGTCTTTGGTGAGGCTGAGCACTGATCACAGCAGACTGAACGATCACACCATTGACGACCAAAATAGCTGCAGACGACAGCTGGGGAATGCGGGCACATTCATGATCACCACCAGCTCGGAGCTGAATTGATCGTGTAGATGTGTACGCCCAGAAAACGAAGAAAACTAAGTAAGCTGAACGACGATGCCTGGAGTCTTGTGTTGGTCTGGTGGTGACTGAACGACTGTGTATTGGAAGGACATCACACTATCCACCGCCTGGAAGAGGGGGTTAGGGGGACGGGGGCGGCGTGAGGGGATGGACGGGGGTGGGGTGGGGGGGGGGACGGGGGGGGGGGGGGGGGGAGGGACGAGGGTCTCGTCAAGGTTACTACTGGCTTGTCCCCGGCCTAACGGCCACGTGAAAACACACAGCACGGGAATCTTTTTTCGGCTCTCATCACTGCCCATCTTAATGCAGGAGTCATTCTGGTGGTGACAGTGTAGCAATAGGTATAATAGTCTCCCTCTTCCCCCATCTCCATAACCCCTTCCCCCCTTCTCCCCGTCCCTAATAATCCTTACGGTTTCTGAGAACGTTAAGCACCATGTTTACTTACTTAATCTTTTTTTCGCCTGGCACTGCAATAACTGCAGGACAGTGGGCATTATTGCTGTTTTACTGAATATCTTCTCCCTGTACTGTGCACTTTCAGCTACACGGCATTTATAACGTCCACTTGCATACACTCAGATGGTAGCCAAAAGTAGACAAAATGCAGCGTGTTAATTTTATCTGACTGCTGACGTGCTGGAACGCATGCAACCCAGACTGTCAAAGTAGCTGTTTTTTTGCGCCATGCAAAATTCTAGAAGCCATAAATTGCAGTGGTGTCGCGGATTGTTCTGGTAGGTAAACACGTGTTCGTGTTCAACGGGGTGAGTGACTGAATTATGTAAGTTGGTCAGTCAGCTGATGGTAGAGTGGCCGCAGCTCACACAATCGAGGCCATTCACACAAATGCAGCCTGGGTCGCGTTCAACCAACACAACAAACCACGATATTAAAGCTACCATGGACTTACGTAAGTGCACGAAAGGTGCACTACAACGTTGCACAAGCCGCCACGAAACGACTTTCACTTTCAGCCTCTACCTGGAGTTGCTGAGACTGCAAACATGGTTTGGCCGCTTGTCTCGGCTAAACGGACGTCTCGCGTTGTTGCCGAGATTTGAAGACAAAAACACGCACACCAAGCGAAAGCAGCATCAGAACTTTCAAACTAGCCCATACAAAACCAGAAATGTTTTAAGTTTATGTTTTTTGTTTGTTTTTAATTCTTAAAAATAACTAAGTTCATTCTTTAAAAAATCTAATAAAGGAAATGGTGCGGCAATACAGTCGGGCACGAAGGGAGCACAGCCTGGTTACATCGTCATTTCTTCAACTTGAAGAAAAGGGTGAAAAAAGAAACAGGAAGCTGGAAAGAAAGAAACCGACAAAAGAGACATTTTGAGCACTCTACAGCTCGAATAGTGTCACGTTGCGTGGATGAACGGGCCTCAGTTGTAACTGAGATAGGCTCTGATGGCCTTGACCTCAATCGTTATTCACCCTACAGTCTACGAGTTCAGCTGATATACTGGTCACATTTTAAAGTGCCTTCGCCGTAACCCAGCATAAGTACTGACTCAGCAATGGACACAACTTGACAAAGAAATTCTCTATCTCTCAGGGTTTTTTTTTTACTGTAGAAGCAGTCTCCGTGGGATTATCTCCATTTACCGAAGAAGAAAAACACTGAATATCATTGATTACATTGGTTGTTTGTTGGTCAATTACAGAGACACAGCTGTCGCGGCCGGCCAACATTGACTCGCGTCGCTAAATAATCTTCTGTTCTTCAGACTCACACACACACACATACACACATCTCTCTCTCTCTCTCTCTCTCTCTCTCTCTCTCTCTCTCTCTCTCTCTCTCTCTCTCTCCTCTACTCTCACACACACACACACACACACACACACACGGGAAGGGGGCCGGTCACACAGATCGTCTGTCCGTGCTTTCTTGCCACAAGTGAGACTGACTAACACAAAGGCCAGCACTCGAAAAGATGCTGTGCCCTAATGAAGCCTAGCCAGTTTTGCCGGGCTGTGGACGTTCAAATTCATATTCAACCTTCGACTTCAAAATGGAGAAGAGTTGTCTGCACCGCACAGGGTCACCCCAGAATGAGAGTATGAACGAACATTTTATTTATATTTATTTTTACTTTTTTTTTTAACTCTTTTTTTTAATGAGGGTAATGAAATAATAGTTGATACATACTTTTTTACATCTAGCCATCGGGCAAACAATCCTAAATAAAATATAAACTCAAAATCCAAAAACCATGTTAACTATTGAACTCGAACTCGAGCTCGAAAACTTTATTTTACAAGGATTGTAGTTTAGGTTCAGTCAAAAACCTGTCTAACAACTAGTCCTTGCTAAGCTACTGGTGAGTAGATATCAAATTGCAGGCAATATTTATATACATATAGGCATGAATGAGTGAGTGAAATGTTGGAGAGAGAGAGAGAGAGAGAGAGAGAGAGAGAGACAGAGAGAGAGAGAGAGAGAGAGAGAGAGAGAGTAAAATGCAGAGCATACATGTATACATAGCAAGCATACATATTTGACACAGCAATTCATAAATATTGAGAACACAAACGCAGTACGATCATATTAAAAATGAAAGAAATAGTGCACATATCCTCAACCATTTTGTGTGTGATTTTTCTCTCTCCAGTAAGTACTGTTTAAATGATTTGTTTAATGCTTTGTGATCAGTCAAACTTTAATCTGTAATGGTATGGAAATTCTCATGTATAAAATTTCACTCACTCATTCATGCCTAAATACATGTATTTAAATGCCTGTAATTTTATATTTACTCATCAGTACGATGAGCAACACTGATCATGGCTATTAGTATTACTGGATGAAGAAGACCAGAATGGCAGACAGACAGAACAGGTAGCAGACAGACAGAATAGGTAGGAATAGTTTTGCAGACAACACGAATCTGAAACCGCTAAAACCAAAGCTTGTTGGTCGAATTATTTTAGATTTAGGTCAGAACGTGTGCATGAAAAGGGCGGTGTTTGATCATTGCATGGAACATATGTGAAGCGGCTAATGTTTGAACCCAGAACAGAACAGGAAAGGAATAAAGTTGCGTAGGATACTACCTTCCCCCTTATTAACATCGTGTGCAGCTTCATCCCCTCCATCAGCGCGTTTGCTGCCCAAACAGCAAGCCATGATGATGAGGAGACACTAGATCTAGCCGGACGAAACCACCGCACCACCGTTGTTAGACCACGATAAAGGGATGTCATTCAAAAGAAGGAAGACAACTGAGTGGCTTAGCCTGACCCTGACCCTATGACCTTGGCACTGTGTGTGTGTGTGTGTGTGTGTGTGTGTGTGTGTGTGTGTTTCAGTCCAAAAATGTCCACTTGCCTTTATATTGCAAAGCCGAACGTTAGCTTTAATGCAGCAAAACAAACTGTGTGCAAGACCAAAAAGTAATTATAGTAATGTACAACTTAAAACAAAACAAAACAAAACAAAACTAAACAAATTGCTTCAAAGTTTTATCTCTTCGGAAAAATTGGGCAGAATTTTTAGACCTGGAAGCACTATATTTCAGTAAGAACCCCTGCTCGCAAATGTCATTTTTGGAAGGTCCAGAAATATTTTAAGTCGAAGAAGACCCAAAGAGGTCCGCATAGGTCCAGAGATGTTCTGCGATGTCCAGAAATATTCTAAGTTCTGCGAGGTCAAGAATCTTCTAAGTCATAGAAGGTGCAAAATCGATATTATATATTCTGCGATGTCCAAGAATATTCTATGCCCTGGCGATTCCGAAAATAATCTAAGTTTTGGAAGCGCTAAGTCTGAAAATATTCTAGCTCTAACAGTTAAGAAAACTGAGCAGAAATCCATGTGGAAGGGGTGGGGGTTGCGTGGCACAACCCTGGCCCAAAATAGAGAAGAAATTTAAAACTGGAGTTTAATCCACGCTCGGCTTTACAGTAGCATAGAACTGGCCCAGAATAGAACTTTACAACTCTAGTTACACAGCCATGCGTGCATTGACTTCCGTTAAGTCGGTCGGTGAAAGCCCGCAAGCCGAAGGTTACAGCTGCTTCAATACCGGCTGGGTGGGAGGGGTGGGGGAGCGCGGTGCGGTTTGGGGGCGGGGGGGGGGGGGGGGGGGGGGGGGGGGGCTGAGGTTAAATTAAGTGAAAAACTGTTGTGTGACTTTAAGAATTTTAGATTTTTTTAATCCATGCCTATCAATAGGGCCCGTGATGCTTCTTTGGTTCGGTTCCCCTTTAAAGTTTTCGTGTACCGAAAAATGCCTGAGACGATCATGTACCCTTAACCACGGCCGGCTCGACCCTCGTTTTGGATGGCTCGTAAGACCGTAGGCGATTCTAGTCTTCTAATCTCCGCTGGGTAGGCGTCCCTTCAGTTGTTTTACGGTGACGTCTGTCGAGCGCTGTTAAAGGAGACTCGAGGCTAAGAGCAGCAAGTTGGCCTGGAAACATAGAGAATGTGAACTTATTTTTCGTTTGTAGCTTCCTCTGGCCGCCCTATCAATATGTTGCAACAACATTATTTTATTTTTATTTAAAACTTTAGACCCTCGGGGCGCAGACATAATTATTGGTTCACTCATTATCAGTTAGTTAGTGAGTAAATGGATTTTAACGTCCTATCAGGATCATCTCAGGACGATCAAACTGTCCTAAGCAAATGCACATTATAAATTTGCTCATAATTATGTAAACTTTCTAAAGTCAAATCCACAAAATAAAAATAAAAACTGGTTCTGTCCTATACCTGTACACATGTGTATCTCCAAGTGTGCCTGAAATGGTGGGTATATATGCCACTGGCGTGCATCCCTTTTGAGGCTGTAAAGTAAGTAAACATGGTGCTTAACGTCCACAGAAACCGTACGGCTTATTAGGGACGGCGAGGCTGTACCTCTGTTGGAGTTTATGTACCTTGTATTTCCTCGTATGCCAGGTGAGAGTTACCGTAGCCAACTCGGGTGTTTGTTGTTTGTGTGACATATTTGGAGTGCTAATTAACTCACTTGTTTGTTGATTCTGGCTTCCCACAGTTACTGTTGCACAAGCTTTCAATCTGACCACCATGTTTTTGTACTGTGTTGACAGGTGCAATACACAATCCAGTGTTCAAATTACTATATTTTGCCTCATGTGATTGTCAGTAATATTTCTCATCTTCAGTGGAAGTGTGCGATTATTTACTTTGAAGGTTTTGTTCAGAATCTATCAGTCTTTTGCTCTACTTTAGCTTGTGGGCCAAACTGTGGCCATTTTGGTGGCTTTTCACGTAGAACATTACTTGTAAGGATCCGACTGGCCAATGCTACTTGAGTGATTGGCAACCTTGGAACTCTCTTCTGTGATGGGTAAGCGAGAAGTGAAGTCAATGTCTAAATTTAATACAAAATCACTCAATACTTCATATCACACAAGTTTCATCAAACACAATATTAATGTGCACCTGCATACAAAAACATACAAACATGATACACATCTTTTTGGATGATATTTTTATTTTGATATTATAAAGGAATGAAATAGTACTCAGAGTGAAATAAAGACAGTATACAAATTTATGTAAATCCATTTCAAAATATTAAAATCTATGAAAAACTCGTTTTAATATGGCAACAGCCAAGAAACATTAATGGAAAGTTGTGTTTGCAAGGTACAATGGACACAGTGTCCATATATTTAACTGAAGAGAATAATGAGATGACTGAAGTGCAGCTGCTGCCAATATCATACCTGTGCTTTGTGAAATTCACACCATTGTACTGAATTCTAAATACCAGCTATGCGTATAATTGTTACAGTGTGACAAGTTTTCCTTGAAATGTTGAATAAAGTGAACTGATCTTCCCCAGAAACTTTTTTCCTGATCACAAAACATGCATGCCTCAGCTACTGCCAGGAATGTCTCCCTTCCTGACCCATTCAACTTTATCTTTTTCAAATCCTCTCTCCACTTTTTCATTGTATTAGATGTGACTAATATAGGTTCCTGTGTGGGCTCATGGCATAAAATAGGTCACCCTGCTCCTTATCACAAAATGATTAATGTGGAATTAGAAACCAATTAAATATGAATAGGCTTCAAAACATTTGCAACAGGTGAGAGATAACTGAAAGGCGAAATAATGCAGATGGTGATCGTGGAGCTGACAGGATGTTAAAATCCAATAACCAAGTAACTAACTGGCAATATAAATAAAGCAGCAGTATCCAGAGCTAAGTTTCAAATTCTGTGCACATCAGCTA
This sequence comes from Alviniconcha marisindica, assembly GCA_018857735.1. Taxonomy (NCBI): domain Eukaryota; kingdom Metazoa; phylum Mollusca; class Gastropoda; family Provannidae; genus Alviniconcha; species Alviniconcha marisindica. Next base: position 103,504 of record JABMCL010000848.1, on the reverse strand, counting down.
GTTAAATTCTGAGATAGTTGATAGAAGGCATAATGGAAACATAAAACTGTTTTAGTGATGTTTGCATAATACTACATTAACTGAGACAGATTAATGACTTGTTGCAAGAGTAATAAAACTGATTACTAAAACAAATAAATAATATATTCACATCAAACACACATTGTCATAGTTATTTGCTACCATTGTAGGCATTATTGATGAATTCATATTTTTAAATATTCCCCACTCTAAAAACAAACAAAACAAATACAGAAAGTCATGACAAACACAATTAAATTTTTTTGCACACATAACAGAACCAAGGAATGTAGAACTAAATGCAGGTATATCAAATAAAACAGAATAAAAACAAAACAAAACAAAACAAATGCTCAGATGACTTAATTTCATTTGCAAAAAAAGAAAGAAAAAGCTTATTATTTCCTGTAAAGACACAGCAGACTCATACAAAGCAGTTTGTGCATTAACCTTTATAATGTATGTAAGAATCAAATTTGATATATATATTTTTAAACTGCAGTTGATATTTCTGGTACTCCTGTGACCTTGCAACAATGTCAAGGTCATGAAACCTGATCTAAATCAACAGACCCAAAGCATTGGTTATAGTCATTTTAAGTTTGAAAGACCTTCCTTAAACAGTGCCCCCTAAAATCAATGCTTTCATTTGAGGAGGAAACATCAGCTCTATTCCTTGAATACTGCAGAAGTCAAAAACAGTGATATATTCATAATCTAGTAGGTGTAATCAACAACCATACAAACTTGTGACTTAATCAAAGACATACATTTTCAGCCAAAGGTGCTTACCCCTGCTGTGACCTTCAAATATGGCCAAAGTCACTTGAAAAATTATCTAAATGGCTAAAGCTCAATGAATCCAAATCACAGTTATGATTTCTGAGAAAATAGTTCTTTGTTGCAACAAATGGCCAAACTCCAACACATTTTTTATGCAAGTCAAAAAGCATACAAAATGTAATGCTGAGATCAGTAAAAGCACAAAGCAATTTATGTACAAAACTTAAATGACATTCATCAAAACCTTCAAACCGGATCATTTCACACACACACACACTCAATAGAGCAAGAGAGGAGAGAGAGAGAGAGAGAGAGAGAGAGAGAGAGAGAGAGAGAGACAAGCTGTAGAAAGGGGATACATGTGTGTGTGTGTATGTGTGTGCGTGTTTTGTGCATGTGTGTGGCAGACAATGAGCGACTGAAACAGTCACTGAGAGAGAGAGAGGGAGGGAAAAACAGACAGACAACAGTGACAGTTATAGACAAAAAGATAAACAGAGAGAAACACAGAGAGTGGGGGGAATAAGGGGGGGGGGGGGACAGTTCCAGCAGAGGCAGATAAACATATATATTTATAAAATAAAATTTAAAGACTGGTAGACAGCCCAAAACAGACAAAGCTGTGACCAGTTTTTTCACACTCTCCCAGGTTTAGTCTGTTGGTGCAATAGTTGTGTTTTTCTAATACTGAACTTTTGCATGCAATTTGTTACAACCCTGCCTCAAAGTGGGCCCTAAACAAAGAAGCAAGCTGGCCTGAAAGGTAGAAAATGGGCAAGTATTTCCACTTGCAAGCTTCATGTGATTTATGCAACAGAAATACTGCTTCAAACTTGAAATTCTGATGGTGCAGAGATACTGGTTCACTATTTACCAGCATCAAAAGCTAAGCTCATGACAAGACATGTGCAATTCTGCCAGATATACTGCCCTTCTTTGTGATGTTAGACATACTGTCAGATGCAAAATGGTAGTGCCAAAGGCTGTGTTTTCACAGTGTTCAAACATCAATTTGAACCTACTCCCTGCTGTTAGGACATGATACGATGTCCATGGCAAAATGATTCCCATTCCGTCTGTCTTGGGAAGTCCTGCTGTAATTACAACATGGAGCACAGTTTCTCATAGTGAGCATTTCTGGTTAGTTTCATGTATCTCTGGTACTGTTCTTGGAAGAATATTGCACTGACAGGAGAACAGTTTTGGCAGTGAAAGGGTTAATGAGCCACACCAGAAACTGACCCCAAAACTGTTGTGAGTCTATTTTTGACTCCATTTCTATTGATAGGACCCATAATGCTCCTTCACTTGATGTCCCCTTTAATGCTGAAGTGCCCTCAACACATTGCCTTCATGATGCTTCCTCACTTGATGTCCCCTTTAATGCTGATGTGCTCTCAACACACTGCCTTCATCAATTACTTTTATATCATAAAAGAAAACCAAAACTATCAGAACAACATTAAAAGTCAAAGTAAAAAACAACAACCATTGCACAAAATTATTTCAGATTATGCAGCATTCAAGTGTAAAGCAGTGATGAGTTGATGTCTGCCCAATTCTGAGCAAAGCTGTGAAAGGCAGACTGATCTTTTCACACACAAAGTAACGCACAGTGAAGACATGAATTACACAGCACAACACTATACGCCTCTACTTTCTACTAAGGTAGCTGAGACATTAACAGATGGCTGCATTAATAAATACAAGCACATGCAAAGTTTTACCAAAACCAGACACCAAGAAGAACCATGGATAAACACCCTGCGATATAAGCTTGTTTTTATAAATGATTACAGGAAGAGCTGTACACCGTTTCAACAACATTCATGAGTTATCAAATTTTCTTGAGAAGTACAAGTGTACATCAGAGGTGTTGGGACAACTACACTTGCCAACTTTTATGTAATGTGTCATACTCTTAAGCTTTCACTCAAACACTACTGGGTTAGGAGAGTGTACAGGGATGGGGTGGGGAATGGGAGATGAGCTGGGAGCTGGACAGGGGCTGGGGAGGGGGGGGGGGGGGTAGTAGGGTGTAACCACCCTCCTATTCCTCAGCTATAACACACCAGCTGACAGGTTCGGTTATAATTTATACAATGTGTGCACCACCTGGGTTACAAAGACACTCACATACAGAGTATTGTGACCAGCACAGACAGTTCATATTTCCACAAAAATCAATCAGGAGGGGGTGGAGGGGAGAGATAAAAAGTACTCTGTGTGTGTGTGTGGGGGGGGGGGGGGGGGGGTTAGAGGGATGTGTGGTAGATGAGGAGGGGCGGGGGGGGGGGGACATACAAGAATGTGCTGAAAATCCTCAGGAGAAAGAAACCACTCAAAAGTGGAACCGGTCTTCTAAAACCCAGAGAGAAGAAGAAAATAAAAACAAAAATAAATGCACAGCAGATCACCAGCCTGGGCTTGAAACATGCATCTGACCAGCAGTGAACTTCAAAGCAGCAGCTGAGAGTCACACCGACCAAATTTGCTTTCCAACAAAAACAAGCACAAGGGTCGTCTTTCACGCCTTCTCCATTCCCTGTTAAATGGCCTGGGACAACATGACCCATCTCACAGTGGGTCCTTGTTTCCACAACACTACCATTACATTCCAGTTCACCTGTATTTAAAGGGGGTCTGAAGCAAAGACACAAGCTAGCCTGATAATACAGAAAATGTGCATCTGTTTCCATCTGCAGCATTCACTTGTTTTTTTTTCAATCACTATTTACACAAAAGTACCCATTTCAGTATTTGCTTAAACTTTGACCACCTCAGGGTGCAGACACGCTGGTTCATTCTTAAAAAGCAGAAAAGAATTGGCTCACCACACATTTCATAATTTTGTCATAAATTCCATCCTTGTTCATGGTGTCACCAATGCAAACTGCTTGGCACAAAATTGCAGTGTTCATGGTCATATTTTTGCGAGTCTTGAATGTTAAATTTTATTCATCAGCAGCAGGTGATGCTTCTTCACTTCACTTCCCCTTTAACTAACAGATAACCCTTGCCCACCTTTTAGTTTACAGTGCCTACACACCATCCTTCGTACAAGTCAACACAGTTTTACACAGCCCTTAAAGTTTATCACAGCAAGTACATATATATACACGTTATAAATACAGGACAATGTCAAATGAAATGTGACTTTTCTATGTACAGTTTCAATGTAATCCCCCCCCCCTCCCCACACACACCTATCCACCTCCAAAAAGGTCTCAAAGGGTATATATACAAATGTGAGGATCACAGATGTGGTTAATAGATATGAAAATTGTAATACTATTAAAATTCAAGTTAAAGTCACCTTTCTTCTGACATGACATTACAGTTATACAAACATTGCAAGCTGTAACACATAGTGACATATACATATATAAAATACACACAAATAACATAACAAGTAAAACTGCATTCAATCAAAACAAAGCAAGTATACTTACTTTACAGTTTATTTTGTGCATTTCTAAGTGAACACCAGCCTCAAGCTTCACATAGATCTATACAAAATGCTCTCAGAAGAGTCCACCATTATGCCCCCCAAAGTTCGTTACCAACAGCATTTTTAACCAACACAAACCCCTTTCTATTACTGGAATCATCAGGAAATTCATATATTTAAGTCCTGCATCAAAAAGGAATAAATGCTCCAGTGACAATGTCCAGGAGGCATAGACGAGATCACAGCACTAACTTCTCTATTTAAAAAGATAAGTCAACCACGCAGGTTGTTTCTGGGAGATGCCAACAACAAACTTACCTTCCTTTCATACAAATGTGCATAAGCTGGATAAGTACACCAGGCATAATGGGGAACAAATCCCCTGGAAATGTGTCCAGTTGGAGCAGGTTCAGCCCAGTTTTGAAACTAAAGGATTTAATAAAACTGAAGTTGAAGTCTCAGGTTTTTCTTCTGAGGCCTGGAAGTAGAAAACACCATCTCAGCTGGATCTACAGTTCAAAATTCAAACGACATTTTTCACCAGTCATGGAATATGGAGATTCCTTTTTGTTGTGGTATGCATAGCTTATGTCAGTGGGATTTCTCATGTATTTATTCATGAATGACTTTTTACCTGGATGTTTGTTTGCTGTTGTTGTAATCTAATGATGTTTTATGACTGGTGTGAATGTGTGATGAGTGTATCTGGCACCACAAAACATTCCTAGTGCAATTGTATTGACAGTTGCCAATAAAGTTGTATTGAATTGTTGCTATTGACTTTATTCACATTTGTTTTTTCATCAAAACCTTATGGACTTGGACTACATCATGGAAGAGTGCCATGGCTTGCTATGTTAACACCAACAAGGTGTTACAGCAGTAAACACTAAACCCCAAATCAAAGATCCAGTCCTCAGAATTTGTGTACTGGTTGAGATGCAATGCTCTTTTATTACTTTTAAAATTTCTAGTTTGCAGCCAGTACAGTTAACATTTTTACTGATTGCAAAAAACAAAAACCTAAGGTGATTCATTTTTTGTTTACTCCAAAGAGTGATGGTGCAGACTGGTCTTTGGTTAGGTTGAATCCAATCCAAACCAAAATGCTGAAAGAAATAATAAATTTGGTGTAAAAATCAGGAGTTATTAAAAAAACACAAAAAACAACAACAATCTAATACTAATTGTGCAAAATGTAGAGATTTTAGAGATGGCTGTCAGATTTTAGTGTCAGTGAGCAAGTTACTGCACAGTACATTAGCTTGTAGACCCCAAAATGTAGCTTTTTCTTTTTTTTAGTACAAATAAACATATCATGCCTGGTAAAATTGCTTTTGGGATTTTTCAGAAGCACAGAATCAAGATTCATCATGCTCTTCTTACCAACTTTGTTAAGTCCTGATCAGTAATTGCTATTTTTAATTCCTTCAGCAGCAGCCCAGCAAAGCATGCCTGTGACTTGCCCGAGCTTACAGTTCACTGCGCTCTGTTGTTGAAGCTTCACCCTCACCAATGTAATATCAATCACACACACATGATTACAGAGATGTGTGACCCTGCCTATCGAAATGAGTCGGAGGGATACTAGGCCACCCTCTCACTGTGGCTTATTTTCAAAAGCAGCTTCCATTTTTCTAGATTTTTGGTTTTCAGCAAAATCAGATTGCCCAGTCTTTTCTGCATAAAAATTATACTCCTTATGCACAAAAACTGTTTACAATTGTTACTAAAAGATGTTTTAAACATGCACCCACCTGTTGCTAAGGGCTGTATGATGAAACTTTTGCTGATTTCTCAAAATGAGATGCTGTGGTGGTTGTGACTTCAAATTGTTATAATAATACGAACAAGATTTTGCGTCAATTTAAAGAAAGTTTTGTTCTCTCTACCTAATAATCTCAAAATAACAAGAACTATCACTGTGACTCATTTCAGAGGGTAGGGTCTCACACACACACACACACACATATATATATATATCCATGTAAAAAGCAGTGACTCTAGCCCAAAACAAATCACAAAAGGGTGTGCTGGGGGAATGTAACTGCTGCCCTGTATTACTGGATGTCAAGAGCCTCTCCCTCTTTGGTGTAAGTGGACAGGCAGAGTCGCTCCAGCTTGTTGAGGATCTTACGACTGGAGCTGTCAAACAGACCCGAATCCACAAAGTCAATGCCAGGGCTGCGCTGTCGCTGATGGAGCTTCCGGCGAACGCACGTCTCAATCAGAGCATCCATGAGCTTGGCCTCCCGGGAGTAGACCTTGAGCAGCTTGGTCAAGGCTCCGGGAGCATTTCCTCCTTCTAGGTCTCCCCGCTGAACGGTGCCTGTTGAACTGCCTTCCATCCCATCTGAACTTTCATTTGCAAGGAACTGCAGGAACAAGCAGGGCGGAGGGTCATTGTCCCCGTCAAAGTCGGGGTCTCGGAACTCCCACGACAGCTGGGAAAAGGGGATTGAGAGGAGCAGCTCTCTTCGCAGCCGGTCAATGACTGTGACACAGTCTGTGTTGATGGCCGTCCACACCTCAGTGTCCGGAGGTGGGAGGATCAGTTTCTTGAGGCGCCCTGTTGGAGTCTCCACCTGGCCGGAGAAGAAGGCGGAGCCGTAGAAAGGGTAGGACCAGCATATTTCCAGGTACTTGCGGTACAGGATGGACAGGGACTTGTCAATGGCAAGGTCTGCATACTCTTCTGAAACCTGGAGAAAAATACAAGCCTGCTCTGATGCAATAGCTCCAAGTCATCAACATGCCATTTAAAACTGAACTGCTGTTACCCTTTTCAAACTCAGGTGCCATGTACAGTGCTATTATACTGATGGACCTGGGCCTTGGTGAACACAGTGAGAACACAAAGTGGTCTATGTTTGTCAGTTAAATCCAACATGGAGTGATGCAGTTCTATGAATGTAGCCATATTAAAATGGCATGATAAATGTATTATATAACTTGTAAACTCTGTAATGATCTTCAGACTCTCATCAAGGGTACCTTCACTCTGGTCAGCACCTAAATTTATCTACAAACAAGAATGACCCTCATACAGGGACTATATTAACACATGGTTTAAAATGTATGTATTTTAGCAGTTTTGAATGACACATACACGTTTTTTAAATCATGACAGGTATTGTAAGGCATCCGCAAAACTCAAAGGGCTAGTTTCCCAACCAGCCACTGACACAAATAAACCTAGAAAGGGCTACAGCCACAGCGATGCCCACACCTTGCTGTGCTTGAACTGTCCTCCCTCCTTGTAAGAGTTTTCAATAACTAAAAGCAGCAGTCTTTCATCACATGCTAACAGGAAAACTGTTTTATTAATTTCACAACATTATTTTACTGATTTCACTTTTGCATGGGTTTTTTTCTGATCAGTACGAAAAAAACGTGAGAAAGTGCCACTTTTAACTACTATAGACACAATAAAAAGCTGCATTATTTTGCTCTTCTCTTTTTTTTTCTCTCCCTTTTTTTCTTTTCTTCAAATACAGCAACAAGACGAAACCAAATTGATATCTGTTATGACAGACACTGACAAGTGATAGTGATAGAGCTGATGCTGGCATTGCATTAGAGCTCCATATATGATCAGTCTATGTCTCAGCTCCATATATAATCAGTCTATGTCTCCGCGATCTCACTTTCTTAGTGTCTTAAGAGAATGCCAACAACAAAAAGCTTGCCAGAGACAGTCCAGTGGATGGACAAAGTGATCATCCATGCAGCAAAACCAAAAGCTCACCCTTTTATGAGCCTCCATGAACAGCTCTTCGCAGTCCCTGGTGTGTGGCTTGGCACGGGCAAAGAAGAGAAACCTCTCCTTGGTGTACATGTGCTCTGGGTAGAACTGAACCAGGTTGGTGCGGTAGTCAGCTAGTACATGTGTCTGTGCTGAGAACTTGCCCAAATGGATCAGAGCCTGCACAAAGCATGAGGAAAGAAAAAGTGCTAATGTGATACTGACAGCAAACATTCAGACAGCCTGAAATCCCCTGGCTGAAACCACTTTCTTCTTTCATTATGTCTAGGCCCATTAACATGATTATGTCTGGGCTTGTGACTCCAGCAGTAGCCATGATCAACAGTTTCATTATTCCACTACCATTATGCATCATTTGTCTGTTTCCAAGCCACTGGCCATTAGACCTTCTCTTATAAATCAAAAGATGGATGTGACACTTTAACATGCACAATAATTTTACTACATGCTGTGCAAGACAGGTACTGATGAGTGTGTTGACTCGGATCCAGAAGAAACAAAAAACAGTCTTTGACTGTCTCTGCTGGGATTCAAACTCCTGGTAGCTGCTTTCACTGGATCATCAGTGCAGCATTGCAAACACTTAAAATAGTTATGATTAAAACTACAAAGATATGTGAATCACTGAATGCTCTTCATGGTATGTTATATGAACATGCCTTCAATGCAAGAACTGCCAACACTTACAGTGTAATAATTTGTATAGCTAGCATAAACGTACACATGTTTACACTGGCAAATTATGCAATACTATGCAAAAGATGAAATACACTCAAAATTCAAAATTACACCAAATACAGAATGAGCATAACAAATAATTAAATACATTTTAATGGTATCCACAAAAGGCTGATTAATATTACAATTTATCATGACATTCAGGCATGGGAGACAACTGTTCTGTGTTCACCGTTCTTGTCACTACGTCAGTGTCAGCATTACTTAGGTTCAGTTAATTGGTACCATGACTTCTCGGTTCAGTTAATTGGTACCATGACTTCTCGTACAGAGTGTAAACTTGTTTCTTTAGGCTGTGGAATGCAAATCACAGTTCACAGCTGGGAAAGCAAGGTAGGGAAGTTCTCTGATTATGAATACAATAGGTTTTCTACTAAGTTTTCTTAACCAAGATCCCTCATATGTTCAGAAAGATCACATTAAACGTCAACTCAAAGATCCTGTAGTCCATGACAGTTTGGTGGACTAAGAAAAAATTCAACTAACCCAACATGCACTAACACAGCATATAATTATAATAATACTAGAGAGGGTTAGTTCACGGGTTGTAATGGTAGTGGTGGTGGTAGTGGTGCAACCTGACTGTCTGCCTATGCTTGTGCGCATGCCTCAAGCATAACGTAGCCGAAGTCGCACAGATCGCTACCTAAACACCTGCCCCTTCACACAGAAGAGTAACTTGAGAAGGTTCATCCAGTGACAAACTTTACAAATCAGTCTTTTGTGGCATCACCGGTCAAGTAGTTGTTATGCTCATAAAACTGACAACAAAGACGCACTCAGCAGCAGCTGGTTACTTCAGTCAGTTGCACTGCTACGGTCCACCATTTTGATTTTGGATGAAATCGATAGGGTTCAATCATAAAGCTAAAACAACAATAAAATTAACAAAAGCAACCCAAATTAGAATCCAATACATGCATACAATGCTAATCCACAAAGAAAAGTATAAGTTTAATGTTTACATAGCAAAAGTGGAAATGGTCCCTACAAATCTACTGTGGTAAGAACGCAGCAGTAGACGAAAAACTTAAGCCATATGGTAAACAATCTTCGTAACCTCTGACCTGTGAGTCTGATCTGCACACAAATTGCTGAGGTCATGAGAGAAAACAGTTCCCTAACCACTACCACTACCACCCATGTACTAACCCTCTCTAATATATAATAATTATGGTTGTATAGTGAGTCCACCCAAGAGCAGAGAATATTAGTACTACGTTGAAAGCGACCTGTCAACAATTTAAAAATAAAGATAACTAATCAAGATTTCATATTATTTATAAATCCTGGAAATATTGTATCCATCATTCCATGATTATGATACTATTAAACATTTTTGATCAAATGCTATTTCCAGTGGTTTGTGAAAGAGAAAGGTGTTTGTCTCATGAGGACTGTGTTTGTATGATGAGATTTCATTATGTACAAGGCACTGCTGGGCAAGGTAGCAAAAGTGGAGTACATGATCATCAAAATCAAAACAAACAAAAAAATGACAAACTGTGAACCTGTAAACCAGCCAGACGGTGGTAATCTTCCATGTAGAGTGCATAGCGGCCCTGCACAACATTGAACTTGGCCTCGTGGTAAAGGAGACACAGCATTTGTTCGTTGGTAACAAACACCTCCTGAAATTAAAAGAACAATCTTCAAATTTAATTGTCGCTTGTCAGTCACCTTCTGTCTTTAGAAGCACATTTTCCATGTTCAAAGTACTTAGTCTACATTACTCCATTATCAATACCATTCATAAACAATGTCCTCCCTAATATTAATAAATACTGCCATCCAGGGCCTCCCAATTTTGATGACTCTGGGGTGGGGGTGGGGGGGGGGGGTGTTACATGACACCATTTTTGGTTGTTTCTGTCCTAGCCATGCACTCCTAAAATCCTGTGAACATCTATGAGTATGAGTCTAGCCTTGTTCATTCGGGTTTCGTGACTGTGCTTGAGTTACTGCATTGGCTGAATCTTTAGGGTGCTTTTGCTTTTGGCTTGATATATATATATATATATATATATATATATATATATATATATATATATATATATATATGGATTAGCCATGCCATTAGCACCACTGTGATAAACACACACACAATGTTCACTGCAGCTCGCAGCTTGGATAAAGTGAAGACATTTTAGTCAAATTCAGAATGACACACAGTGTGACCTTGGTGTTTGTTGCAATGCAGCTTCAACACTGTTTTGCACTGCATTGTCAACAATGGAATGTTTGTCTCAGTGGTCGTTGTGACCGGGTAGACAGATTGTAATTGTTAAGAGGTATTTTCACTCCTTAATACAGATTTTAAAGAGTAGATTTCACTCACAATTTCACTCACAAAACTTAATCTAAAGTGTAAATTTGGGGTCCTAGTGCGTGAATATGCACAGATTTTTGTTTGTTGCTGTTTTGCTTGCTTTTTTGTTTGTTTGTTTGTTGTTGTTGTTTTTGTTTGTTGTTGTTGTTGTTGTTGTTTTGTTTTGTGTGTTTGTTTTTTGGGGGGAGGGGGAGCCCTGACCATCTGAAAATTCTACAGCATCCTGGTAAAACCAAGCAGTGAGCAAGTGCCTCATGGTTCTGAAGATTATGGAAACATTAAAATACCCTACCAAGTACCATGCACTGCAAAAGTAATAAAACATGTGAAACATGGACAGTCTGCTAGAACATGGAGAATAGCGCCATATAAAAGCGACCAATAAACTTAATAATAATAATAAATTCATTCATTCATTCATAGATGAAGCAGTGTACAATTCAATTTCAAGTTCCAAGATCAAGAACATGACAGTGTTGCACCAAAGCTGACGGATGGAGAAGTTTTTGTTTCAGCAACGTGAACAAACCTGGTCCTTCGGGTAGAAAACATCCCGCTGCACCATCAGCACTGGTTCGCTGTCGCGGATCTCGTTATTCTTGGCGTCCGTGTAAAGAGCACAGAGCTGGTCCCATTGTTGGATAATCTGAAAAGGTTGGTGGTGACCCTTCAACCGAATGTCCAAAATAGGGGACACGAACCAGAGCGAGAAGATTTCTTTGGCTTCAGGGGGTAATCCTTGCTCTTCGATCACCAGTTCGAGAAGTTCGTCAGCCCGAACAAGGTGCCCGTCTTCCAGATGAAAATAAATTCCAGCTCGATCTCTGAGAAAGACCACCATTTCAACCGGCTCTTTCTGGCCCTTGTCAAGCAGCGACGCTTTTTCGTTCCCTTGACGAGGCTGATCATTGTCGTCGAAGTTCGACATTGCTGTTGCCAAATTACCACCCCTGCGGTCAATGTGTGGCGTCTTCACCTGGCTGATTTGCTCAAAACCACTCGACTGCAAGATTTTCTCCAGTACCGGAAGGACCACGACTGTTTAGTGACAACGGCACCTAGCAATTCTCTCAGAGTTAGTGTTCTTTGAGATGTTGCAAGAGTTATTGCTCTTCCTGGTTTTCCTTTCGCTTTTAAACCGATTCGTTTCGATGTTGCTGTACGTTCATAGAGACTGTACAGACTCTTAGGGACGGACAGTCCAGCACGTCTACCTCTTCTCTCACACAGCTCCCGATTCTAACTCCCTCCTTCTACCTTATCACCCACACACACCTCTCTTTTGTTCCGACTACACAACGGGTCTGAATGAATATTGCGACTGGCTGCCTGCGCATGTGTGCATGGCATGTATGGCCTGCGTGCCCTTACTTAACAAAAATAATACCAACGGAAATTCGTTCGAGCGTTTTCGGCGACCATTTTATGTGACTGTAATGAAGGATAGATGAATGAGTTGGATTTGAGTGTTTCACTGAGTGGTTGAACGTTTGAGTAATGTCACAGTTGTACGTATAGACAGTACTTGCTTATTGTACTGATTTTTTTTTTCAATGATTTTTTTCTTTGTATTTGCAAAATTGTACAGCGCCGCTAGCTCGTAGTATATTTACGGGGTATAGCATTATTAAACACTTATTATTAATGTCACTTATTATTACTGGATGGCTAGTAGTTCTTTTCCATAAGTAATTCAGACTGGACTCACTGAGCGTAGATTAGTCCTGCAGTGATGTTAGTGATTTATAGTTGCGGTCTGTCCCCACAATAATTTGAAAACAGTTGCAGATTGTCTGCAACATCCTGATGCACAGTGGACCTGGCAGTGTCAAACATCCCAGTGCGGTAACTGCCAGGTTCGGACTTGGCACATAGAGGGTAGACCTAGACCTTTTCCCACATAGTTCAGTACAACATGATGTCTATGTACGCGCTCCACCCAAACTCCAAGCACTGGTTTGGTGCGCGGGCGCGCGCGTTTCTTGCTGTTATTGAACTCTTACTCGGCTCTGTCTTAAAAGTAGGATTTTATATTATGAAATGGAATGTTACTTTTAAATGTGTGTGTGTGTGTGTGTGTGTGTGTGTGTGTGTGTGTGTGTGTGTGTGTGTGTGTGTGTGTGTGTGTGTGTGTGTGTGTGTGTGTGTGTGTGTGTGTGTGTGTGTGTGTGTGTGTGTGTGTGTGTGTGTGTGTGTGTGTGTGTGTGTGTGTGAGCGCGCGCGCTCGTGCAGGTGTGTGTATGTGCGTTTGGGTGTTGCTTTGTTGGTGCAAATGGGTGTATACCTTTAACTATGCTAGTTGATGTATGTTAGTGTTGCTGTTTGCTTATGTTTGTATGCTTACCGCTTTCGAGACACTTTCCTTGTTGTAAAACCTGGTGAATAAAGAATCTGAATCTGAATCTGAATCGAGACGGAACAAAAAAAATTAACTCGGGGTGGGTGCATTTCATGTTTACGTCCGTGCTTGGGCGCTAGGTTGCTTCCACAGTCTTACCAGTACCCGAACCTTTCGGAGGGCGCTGACCGCGTCGGTGGACAGCTGCGCGGCCATAAAAAGTGCCCCTTCAGTGGCGTAACCAAATCTGGCAGAGTTTGGAGGAAAGTGCCGGAAAGCGATGCTCGGAGTGTGCGCTCCACCCTGCCTCTCCCCACAGAAGTGTCTCCAGTGTTGTCTTTGGAACAGACCCAGTGTTGATCTGATGATGACCATTCTCAGTTCGTTCTTTGAACGAAGCAGACTTTCCACCTCTGCCTGTTTACTACGTCTCTCTCCTCCCTGGAGGCGATGACTGTGCGATGTGTCTGGCTTTCCGCCCGCTGGCACCGTATCAAAATCCTCAGACTACGCTAGTTATAAATCGTATAGACATATGCAACTGGTGGGTATCGATCACGCCAGTGTGGAGACTAGCTGCGAGTGTACAAGGAAACGACAGACACATGTCCGTACTTGATGAACACACACACACAGACACAGACACACACACACACACACACACACACACACACACACACACACACACACACACACACACACACACACAACACACACCACACACAACACACACACACACACACACACACACACACACAACACACACACACACACACCACACACCACACCACACACACACACACACACACACACACACAACACACACACCACATCACACAACACACACACACACACACACAACACACACACACACACACACACACACACACACACACACACACACACACACACACACACACACACACACACACACACACACACACACACACACACACACACACACACACACACACACACACACTCGCGCGCGCGAGCGCGCCCTGGAAAATGTTGACTATATTTCTCAGACATGCGCTAACCTTTGTATAACTTGATGATAACCGCAATTGGGGCTGACCTACTCAGTAGGATAATTGTATGACTTAGGCTCGTGCACTAGCCGTCAGGGGAGAGAATCCGAGGTTACACTGGAAAGCCTTGGGTATTATTTTTCAGTTTCGTATGTCACTTGTGAAGTAAGTAAGTTGGTGTTTTACGACCAGTCGACCGTTACGGTTATATCAGGGCGAGTCACTTGTGAAGTATTTGCATTTCTTGTCATTGTAAAAAGGAATAACAAAAGAAAAAGAAAAGAAAAAAATGAGGGGGGGGGGGGGGGGGGGGGGGGGGGGGAGGGCATATGAAGATACGACCATACGTATTTTGACTTTAGAACTTATGCCTAAGTAAACGTATTCCGAACATGTTCCTCAGGTAAACTATTCAATGCAGACAATTATCGTTGATGTTTCACGCGTTGTATGCACTAGTACGAGGGGCAGTCAGGAAGTTCTGCCATCGGTGCAATAGCTTCAAAAACAAAACGACTTTTTAGACAGCGACATTTTCAGGGATTTTCAATGTTCTCTCTGTTGCTGTCCTCACGGAGCTGCAGTCGCATTAGCCAGTTTGGAAGACGTACACGTGGTACTCCAAAGAGTGTATGGCATGAAATGTATTCACCGCTCTTGTAAGGTCCTCAATACACAAAACACTTTTCTCCTGTAAGGCAAGGCCATTAAAAAAAATAAAAAATAAAAAAATCATTATACTGTGGGAATCCCAGTTGTTTGGGCAACATTTCACAACTGGTAAAAAGCAGACAAACAAACAAAACAGAAACAAAACAAACGAAAACAAAATACAACAACAACAAAACAAACAAAAGCCAGAAAACGGCGAACAGTCACATGGTGCTACGTCAGGCCTGTCGGGTGGATGAAGCAAGACTTGTAACAAGTTGTTGGGTGCATACGTCCCGCGTCGAGTGTAACCCACTCGTCATCTTCGGTACAGTGGGTTGAATCAGCTACGTGTGGATCAAACACAAGATCAGTTAAACCATAACAGTTATTTTGCAGTAGCCCGAAGCTTAACAGTCTGCTATCAGCCTCTCGAGAGGCCTCGTGAACTCTGACTTGTGACGTAGCCCCGAGGGCGTCAGCGATAGGCTGGTGTTTGTTAAGCTTGCAGCATGCGTATCTCTTTACATCAGACTCTGAAAATTAGTAAGCTTTTGGTGCTACATCGTATGACTCCAGTACTGTGTGAACTTTGGCTCACGTACCTAAAATTATGTAGCCCCCCCCCCCCCCTCCCACTCACACACACGCACGCATACACACGCACACACATGCACGCACGCATGCACGCACGCACGCACGCACACACGCACGCACGCACGCACACACACACACACACACACACACACACACACACACACACACACACACACACACACACACACAACGCAACGCACGCACGCACGCACGCACGCACACGCGCGCGTAGAGGAAGAGTGAGAGGGTGAAGGAGTGGGACAGACAGAAAGAGACGGAGACGAAGAGTGAATTATTCAACAATATTAATTACAATCAACTTCACACATTTGAAGAGTGGTCCGTTTTCAGAGAAGTATATTTCGAATCACTGAGTACGGTTTGACATTCAAATATCCAGTTAGCCTACACTGCAGCCTCTTATGTTTTCATTCGAAGACATTTTAATTACACAACTAATGCCACTAAACTGCCTATGACTCCATTAGAGCAAAATTGAGTTGACATCACCACCTCTTAAGACCTTAAGACCAAGGGGCGTCTCCATACACACTCACGGTGGCCTCAAGCAAACTGATAATGATGTAGCAGTACGTCAGTTTTTCCCTCTCACCAACCTTGATAAAACACCTCTCCCGATTAAATGAACCCTACTAAACAGCTTAACAGACGTACTAATCATCGTGACTACAATTTATTATCAGCAGAGCCAGTGGAGTTGCACAACGTTTTCCAGTCCATGCACCACCAAATTGTCATGGAGAGTTAAAACTAGGTGGCGCTGCTCTTGCTGCTGCTGTGTCTTACCCAGGTAAGGCGACCCGAGTTTCCCGCAAGGGACAAAGAAATACTTTTTTTAAAATAATAATAAAAAAAATTTTTTTTTAAGGACACGAAGTATTAATTCCGTCAAGGATCAGTATCCTCGACAACTGAAAATAGCGTAACTGCAAATAGAATGAATGGCAGCTTAATGCTGAACATGCTAACTTGCAGACAACGGCAAACCTATTGTGACAAAAAGCTAACGGAATGAACCATGTCACGGAGGTAAGGCCAATACGAAACCTCTATAAACCACAAAAATTTAAGCCAGAGGTAGGCCGGAACTGCTGAATCGAACCTGAATCTGTATACATAGCGACTGAACGTTTACCACTAGGCCAATTCTGTTCACAGCCGTACTTGCGTGCAGTGTAATACCGGAAGCTGCCCATCACGTGGCGATGATAGTGTCTTGCCTATCTGGTTATAGATAATAAATACAAACCTGATAATCAGTCATTACCGAGTGCGCTAGTTAGCACATTCTCTCGATATAGTATTAATTTTTTAGACTAACCACCAGTCTAGTGTTCGACATCCTGCATTTCAGGTTTTGGGCTGTTACCACTCAGCACACCAGTGCCCGTAAATACTTGGATGCTGAAACACAACGTGCTGCGTGACGCACTGAGGGACTAAGGCCGCATACACGTGTATTGAACTGAGATCGACAGCTGGAATCTTCTGTACTGACAGCACCAACCTACGGCTGATAATCGAACTTCAAATCTCGTCTGTTGTATTTATTTACTTAGGCCCAACTATTTATGTACTTTTATTTCTTTGGTTAGTTACTCATATGCTTTATTACTATTATTATCGTTACGTATGTTTGTTTGTTCATCTCTCTCTCTCTCTCTCTCTCTCTCTCTCTCTCTCTCTCTCTCTCTCTCTCTCTCTCTCTCTCTCTCTGTGTTTGTGTGTCGTGTTGTGTGGATGTGCGTAGGTGCGCGCGCCGGTGTGTGTGTGTGTGTGTGTGCTAGTGCGTGTGTGTATGTGTGTGTGTGTGTGTGTGGGTAAGTGTGCGTTTGACTGAATCACTTATATAAATTAGTCTAAGTTACCCTGAATATTTTTCTCTATTTTGTCCCCCTCTCCTTTCTTTCAGGACGTATATCTAACATGCATGGTCAATAGCGGCACACGTGTTTCTCTAGGAGCCTAGATAACTGAAGCAAAACTTTGACGCGAGACCCTATATCTTGCTTCTTGGTCATACTGACCATACACTTCTCGGCTCCTCTGCGTCAAAATGGCGGTCCGGTCGTCAGTCTTCGTCTTCGTCCTCGTTCTGGTCTTCATCGTCCTCGGGTCAATCAGCGGTCGGCACTCCCTTGCTAAGGGGGACAGTGACGAAGTGTCCGCAACACTTCCCCATCTTGAAAAAGAAAGCGACGTGAAGCTACTCTCAGCAGACGCCACCAAAGACCAGAACACGCTCTATTTCAAGCCGCGATCGGGACTGCACGAAAAGCGACACGATGCGGGGTCTCTGGCGGAACTGACACCTCACCAAGGTGGTTCTGCTGAAGGACTCGGAAATCCTGTAGACGAGCACAGCTGGATTGCGAACGTGACTTGCGACGCGTGCAAGTTCATCTTGGGACAGCTACAGAACCTTGTGTCGGAGCAGAAGACACAGGAGGAGATAAAGGTGTTCGCCGAGGATTTCTGCAAAACGGAGAAGATCGAGACACCTCGCGTCTGTGACCTGGTTATTCCGCAGTATATGGTAAGAGTCGTGTGAGTGCGAGTCGTGTCTCGGTATTATAATATCTTACTTCTGCTTTTTCGGCGTGTGCATTACAAGTTAAAGAGAGAAAGACAACAACAAAAAAGACAAGAAAAAGAAAACAAATCCTGGGGGTGGGGGTATGTTTGTTTTTGTTTGGGTTGTAGCGTGTTATTGTCCTCAAGATAAGTGTGTGTGTGTGTGTGTGTGTGTGTGTGTGTGTGTGTGTGTGTGTGTGTGTGTGTGTGTGTGTGTGTGTGTGTGTGTGTGTGTGTGTGTGTGTGTGTTTTGCGTGCGTGCGTGCGTGCTGTGTGTGTGTTTGTGTGAGTGTGTGTGTGTGTGTGTGTGTGTGTGTGTGTGTGTGTGTGTGTGTGTGTGTGTGTGTGTGTGTGTGTGTGTGTGTGTGCGAACAAACACATGGATGTCTGACTTGCTGACTCAGTGTCTAAAATGTCGCTCTGAAAAGAAACCTAGTAGTAAGACTGAGACTTCGTGTGTCCTTTTCGAACCGCTATCAGCTACATTTACAGAAAAAAAATTGACCGTCAATGTTAATGCATATGAAACAGAAAATTTTATGTTCAGGGGTAAGGAAAACGTGTTATTTATACATTTGTATCAGTAGAGCTACGTATATAACCTACCTGTGTCTGGCATGATTGCTAGAGTAGTTGAGTAGTAGATAGTATGTATATATATATATATATATATATATATATATATATATATATATATATATATATATATATATATATATATATATATATATATATATATGTAGGCGTACTTCACTTAGTATGTCAACCCTCCACCACCACCACCACCACCATCACCACCACCCCATCCCCTTGATCCTAAGTGCTTTTTCATTGTAGGTGCCTTGAGCTCATTTGGGATGGCAAGCCAGAAATTATTATCTACCTCTTGAATATAAGTATTAAATATCCACCCATGAGCGTGTAAAATGGCGTTGCTCCTAGCAGATACGAGATGTACAACAGTTCTTGCAAACTTAAAGTGTTTCCAAAGCATTGGTCTGAGAAGTGGGACACGTGCGTAGCAGTCCTGGATCACGACAAATGAGCACCGTATAAGGAATGTTTTGTTGATAACTTTAGTGTGTTCAGTCAGTTTGTTTCATGTTTTGTTGATAATGTTAGTGTGTTCAGTCAGTTTGTTTCATGTTTTGTTGATAGTGTGTTCCGTCAGTTTGTTTCTCATGTTTTGTTGATAATGTTAGTGTGTTCAGTCAGTTTGTTTCATACGAGAGGCTGTGGTTGTAACTGGTCAAGTTCTTCGGAACTTGACATCGGTCATGGTGTGTGTATTTATAATTCTTTTGCCCTCCTCCCCCCTCCACCCCCACCTCCCATTGCTGGCTTAGCTCAGTCAGTATTCACCTTCACCCCCAAACTCCAAGCACTGGTTTACGACATCCTTCCTTCAACCACTGCCGTATTTAGTTACGTCATAGGGTCCAGAAAACTGTCAGCTAACGAGCAGTTTTTTTGTTGGTGCTCAAACAGTAGTAAGTTGGTTACAAACAACTCAAATAAAACAAGCCGTGTCATTTATAGCCGCCAACAAAGTTTACACCAGCACAAATAAAACCACAATCGTTTGAATCGAGACGGAACTCTTTTTCTTACCCGGGGTGGATGCGTCTCATGTTTACGTGCGTGCTTTGGCGCTAGGTTGCTTCTACAGTCATATTAGTACCCGAACCTTTCGGAGGGCGCTGACCGCGTCGCTGGACAGCTGCGCGGAGATAAAGAGTACCCCTTCAGTGGCGTAACTAAATCTGGCAGAGTTTGGAGGAGGGTGCCGGAACGCGACCACCCACCCATCCGCACCCATTCACATGGGAAATGGTCTAGCTCAATAAACACCCGTATTCGTATTATCTCCATCGCTGTCTCTCTGCCTGTCAGCCTGTCGCTGTCTGTGCCGAAAGACGTGGTATTGCGCGTTACTCGGGAAACCTTCTTTGGTTCTGATAAACAATCTGTTATCACTTTTTCACGGCATTTTGTTAAGGACATGCTATTGACCGTTATCCAAGGAACATCATCCATCCTAATGAAATCTGCTCCTTTGCTGATGAAATCTGCTCCTTTGCTGACAGCTGTTCTATTTTTCTTCGTTCTGTGCAGGACATGGTATTGGCCGTTATCCAAGGAACATCATCCATCCTAATGAAATCTGCTCCTTTGCTGATGAAATCTGCTCCTTTGCTGATGAAATCTGCTCCTTTGCTGACAGCTGTCCTATTTTTCTTCGTTCTGTGCAGGACATGATATTGACCGTTATCCAAGGAACGGTCCTTAGTCCTGAAGAAATCTGTGGTATTGTGCTGGGGGACAACTGTGCTACGCCCTTTGACCCCTTGGAAATGTGGAACATCACGATCTCCAACAAACCCAAACCGCCCGTCAGGCCACACGTGCGACCGAAGGTACACTGTCCTGATTTAGTCCTTGTGTTATTGCAGGTACACTGTCCTGATTTAGTCCTTGTGTTATTGCAGGTACACCGTCCTGATTCAGTCCTTGTGTTATTGCAGGTACATTGTCCTGATTCAGTCCTTGTGTTACCGAGGTACACTGTCCTGATTTAGTCCTTTTGTTATTGCAGGTACATTGCCCTCATTCAGTCCTTGTGTTACCGACGGTACACTGTCCAGATTCCGTCCTTGTGTTACCGATGGTACACTGTCCAGATTCAGTCCTTGTGTTACTGCCGGTACACTGTCCAGATTTCGTCCTTGTGCTACCGACGGTACACTGTCCTGATTCAGTTCTTGTGTTACCGAGGTACACTGTCCTGATTCAGTCCTTGCGTTACTGAAGGTACACTGTCCTGATTCAGTCCTTGTGTTACCGAAGGTACACTGTCCAGATTCCGTCCTTGTGTTACCGATGGTACACTGTCCAGGTTCAGTCCTTGTGTTACTGCCGGTACATTGTCCAGATTTCGTCCTTGTGATACCGACGGTACACTGTCCTGATTCAGTCCTTGTGTTACCGACGGTATACTGTCTAGATTCAGTCCTTGTGTTACCGACGGTACACTGTCCTGATTCAGTCCTTGTGTTACCGACGGTATACTGTCTAGATTCAGTCCTTGTGTTACCGACGGTACACTGTCCTGATTCATTCCTTGTGTTACCGACGGTACACTGTCCTGATTCAGTCCTTGTGTTACCGAAGGTACACTGTCCTGATTCAGTCCTTGTGTCACCGAAGGTACACTGTCCTGATTCAGTCCTTGTGTTACCGACGGTACACTGTCCTGATTCAGTCCTTGTGTTACCGAAGGTACACTGTCCTGATTCAGTCCTTGTGTTACCGACGGTACACTGTCCTGATTCAGTCCTTGTGTTACCGACGGTACACTGTCCTGATTCAGTCCTTGTGTTACCGACGGTACACTGTCCTGCTTCAGTCTTTATGTTACCGAAGATACACTGTCCTGATTCATTTGTCCTGATCCAGTCCTTGTGTTCTCAGTCTTCGCTCTCTGTGTCATCATCATCGCGAAGTCAGATCACCTAATACCCATTCAGCCTTTACTTGAAATAATTTTTCAGAACACTCATCACATCAGGTTGTGCGATTGTTGTGTGTGTGTGTGCGTGCGCGCTGTGTGTGTGTGTGTGTGTGTGTGTGTGTGTGTGTGTGTGTGTGTGTGTGTGTGTGTGTGTGTGTGTGTGTGTGTGTGTGTATGGTGAGGGGGGTTGCAGTGTGTGTGTGTGTGTGTGCGAGTGTACGCGTGCGTGCGTGATTGGGCATGTGTGTGTGTGTGTGTGTGGTGTGTGTGTGTGTGTGTGTGTGTTGTGTGTGTGTGTGTGGTGTGTGTGTGTGTGTGTGTGTGTGTGTGGGAGATGAGAGAGGTAGAGGAGAGAGAGAGAGAGAGAGAGAGAGAGAGAGAGAGAAGACAGACAGACAGACAGACAGACAGACAGACAGACAGAGACAGAGACAGAGGGACACAGACAGACAGACAGACAGACAGACAGACAGAGACAGAACTTATACAATGGGACTGAATGGGTTACCGCGAAATGAGAAACTCGTTGTGTAAGTAAGACTCGCTGGCTATGACAAGACAATAACAACAGAAACCAAACAACAACAACAACACAACAACAACACACACACGCACAAGGAGTGTTTATTATTTCGTGGCAAACCACGAGAAAACCCGTTGTGTACGCCATCTATTACACATACGTACAGTGAATTAATGAGCCTGGCCACGGTATGGATTCAGTTTTGAGTGTGAAATGACCACAAAACCTACAGTGTTCGGTGACGGCCTATATTTAGGTGATGCAGCTGAATGTGCACTATAAGTAATTAGTCCCATATTCAGTGCATTCATCGTCAAATGTACCTGCGTGTTTTGTGTTTTTATTGACACAGACAAACCAGAGACAAAGAACAGACTTTGGTCAATAAAAGCATTTACAGAAAGCGAAGGTGAAAGGATTAATTTCATGTCAATGTTCTGTGCGGTGTATCCGTAGCCTTCTGACGAACAGCGAGAAGTTCAACAACACATGCAAGCGAACAGCAAAAACATCCGAAATAGTAGTCTTGTAACTCAGTCTGTGCTAATATTTATTAATCTCCAAACGACTCAGGCCTACGCTTCTTTGGTTTTTGTATTCAGTTTTAACAGTAGAATCGATATCCCCGTAAAGTGGAGTGTGGAATGAAACAGCCGAGTCAGTCGAGTGGGCAAGCTTGTCACGTGACAATCCGAGCAGACGACAAGGCGAAACGCGACTGAGCAGTAGGCCTACGTCCGGGTGACAGTCGAAGTTTTGTCTGCGTGTTATTTGACGTCCGGGTGACAGTCGAAGTTTTGTCTGCGTGTTATTTGACGTCCGGGTGACAGTCGAAGTTTTGTCTGCGTGTTATTTGACGTCCGGGTGACAGTCGAAGTTTTGTCTGCGTGTTATTTGACGTCCGGGTGACAGTCGAAGTTTTGTCTGCGTGTTATTTTATCCGGGTGACAGCGAGTTTGTCTGCGTGTTATGGTGACAGTCGAAGTTTTGTCTGCGTGTTATTTGACGTCCGGGTGACAGTCGAAGTTTTGTCTGCGTGTTATTTGACGTCCGGGTGACAGTCGAAGTTTTGTCTGCGTGTTATTTGACGTCCGGGTGACAGTCGAAGTTTTGTCTGCGTGTTATTTGCCGTCCGGGTGACAGTCGAAGTTTTGTCTGCGTGTTATTTGACGTCCGGGAGACAGTCGAAGTTTTGTGTGCGTGTTATTTGAAAGTATTGTTGGCTATAAAACGGCACGACTTGGATACAGACGGAATTCATAGTTCAGGAGCTGTGTGAGAGTCGAGGTGGTCGTCCTGGGCTGTCCGTCCTAACGAGCCTTCTGGTTTCCGTGGACGTAAAGCTATATGGAACCATGCTTCGGCATTGGTCACAGCTTGTCCCTAATATGTCAACTGACATCTGAGGACATTAAGCATCACTTCATCATCATCATTACAGACGGAATGAACGTTGCAATGTTTCAAGAAAGCATCATAATGTGGGTTAGGGGTATGGTCCGGCGTATGTGCTGTAGGGTTCACCATTTCAGTCGTTGGAGCAGGTTTCCAACACTTGAGGTGTTCCGGTGTCTGTTCAGCGCGAAGCGTGCAGCCCTTCTCTGGATCTTCTCAAGGTCAGAGATGTGCTTGTCGTTGTGGGGGTCCCAAACTGCAA
The DNA here is from genome assembly GCA_018857735.1 of Alviniconcha marisindica. Classification (NCBI taxonomy): domain Eukaryota; kingdom Metazoa; phylum Mollusca; class Gastropoda; family Provannidae; genus Alviniconcha; species Alviniconcha marisindica. The sequence goes on along the minus strand of JABMCL010000848.1, from coordinate 79,513 downwards.
ATGCGTACTCAGTGATGGGTCGGATCAATGCCTTGTAAGCAAGCTCCTTGATCTTGGCTGAGCAGACTTTCAGGTTTCTTCTGAGGAAGCCGAGCATCCTGTTCGCCTTGGCACAAACGCTGTTGCTGTGAGTTCCCCATCCGAAGCCGCTCTGCAGTGTTACGCCCAAATACTTGGCTGAGGGGACTGTCTCCAGGATCTGACTATGGAGGGTGTAGTCGACTTGTTGCGGGCTGGTCTTGTTTCTGGTGATTGGCAGTCCGGATTACTTGTACAACGAGTGTTGTTGTTGTTGTTGTTGTTGTTGTTGTGGTGGTGGTGGTGGTGGTGGTGGTGGTGGTGGTGGTGGTGGTGGTGGTGGTGTGTGTGTGTGTGTGTGTGTGTGTGTGTGTGTGTGTGTGTGTGTGTGTGTGTGTTCTGCGGTAACCCCAAAAACAAACAAACAAAAAACAAAAACCCATTGTGTCAGCAGCCATTTATTACACATTCTTGGATTAGGACCCGAAATCAAACCTTGAATCGAACGCACACCTCTGGCCATCCGCTTCTTTTGGGCCGTGCCTTTTTACTACGTCAACTGAATCCGCAACAGAATTAGCTCCATACAGTTTTTACAAGAGCGTCACGGGAAATTAGTCTCGTGCATCAGAGCACAGTCAAACTTCGTGTAAACGAACATGAGACAACCATTTGGGGGGAAACGGAAAAGAAAGAATTTCTTTCGGCGGTGGTAACTTTGTCCCATTGTGTAATCTCTCTCTCTCTCTCTCTCTCTCTCTCTCTCTCTCTCTCTCTCTCTCTCTCTCTCTCTCTCTCTCTCTCTCTCTCTCTCTCGCATACGCACACACGTGTCCCATTGTGTCAGCTCTCCCTTCTCTCTGTCTCTGTCTCTGTCTGTCTGTCTGTCTGTCTGTCTGTCTGTCTGTCTGTCTCTGTCTCTCTCTCTCTCTCTCTCTCTCTCTCTCTCTCTCTCTCTCTCTCTCTCTCTCACACACACACACACACACACACACACACACACACACACACACACACACACACACACACGCACACACACACACTGACAAAACTTGGCTGACTTGCATGCACGTGCAGCCCGGTTCCCCAACGTTGCGCTTTCTTCACCTGACTGACATTCACCTTGACATCGAGTACCGAGCAGGAGCTGATGCTAAGTGTGGCGAGCCTCTCTGCTGTCGTGCCTTCGACATCAACCCGGGTAGGTCACCTTGGCCTTAACCTTGCTTGCGCTTGATGCAGTTTGCTATTGGTGTGTGTATGTGTGTGTGTGTGTGTGTGTGTGTGTGTGTGTGTGTGTGTGTGTGTGTGTGTGTGTGTGTGTGTGTGTGTGTGTGTGTGTGTAGACCATGTGTATAACTGTATGTATACGTATGCATGTGCGTGTGAATGTGTGTGCATTTTTGTGAGCGTGTGTGTGTGTGTGTGTGTGTGTGTGTGTGTGTGTGTGGTGTGTGTGTGTGGTCACCTGCATGCATGATGTGTGTGTGTGTGTGTGTGTGTGTGTGTGTGTGTGTGTGTGTGTGTGTGTGTGTGTGTGTGTGTGTGTGTGTGTGTGTGTGTGTGTGTGTGTGCATGATCTAGCTACACATGTACTATACGTCCATGCACGCAAGCACATAACACTTTTTAACCGTGGCAAAATCGAACTTACTGGTTATCCTGTGTTCCAAATTCTCTACCATCCTACACACTGTCGGCTGTGGCAGCTCCCAGCAAGGGCCGGCAGGCGGGGAGGTGGGGGGACTACCGCCACTGCGACACGCCCTGGAACACTCTGGAGCAGCTCTTCAAACACCTATCTGACATCCAAGACCAGGTCACCACGCGCAACACCAACATCATATACCATTTAACGTTTAACTTATAGTTAGGCTACTGACGTTGGATTTTGGGGAGACTTTTGAGGAAGTAATCATTGATGTTCCTAGTTTATCTCTGCAAAATATATAAATCTATACCTTTCTTCTGTAGGTTATATAAATAATTTATCTAAACATACTGGACTGCTAGCTCTTTCTCCGTGATGTTCTGGATGTGCAGTTGTGACCCTGTTGCGCTACCGCTGTGATTTGGTGTATTGCTTGTGGTTTATTAACCTTGTGGTATGTACTCATGTGTGTGTGCTGTGTTGTGTGTGTGTGTGTGTGTGTGTGTTGTGTGTGTGTGTGTGCGTGGTGCGTGCGTGCGTGCGTGCGTGCGTGCGTGCGTGCTGTGTGTTGTGTGTGCGTGTGCGTGCGTGCGTGCGTGCATGCATGCCTGCGTACGTGCGTGTGTGTGTGTGTGTGTGTGTGTGTGTGTGTGTGTGTGTGTGTGTGTGTGTGTGTGTGTGTTGTGTGTGTGTGTGTGTGATTTCAGTTTGATTACGTCATCTTTACGGGTGACATCCCCGCGCACGACGTGTGGAACCAGACACGACCCGAGCAGCTGTCGCACCTTCTGCGATTGACCAATCTGCTTCGTACCTACCTACCTGGCAAGCCCACCTTCGCCTGCCCAGGCAACCACGAGGGGGTTCCATGTAACAGGCAAGTAGCTGCTCTCACCTCATCACCTGTGTTCACCTGTCTGGGCTACCTCTGCGAATGCACTGTCTATGACGGACCATCATCACTGTGTTGCATGTCTTACAACTTCATGCACTGATGGCCATTATGACTGCTGTTGTTGTCATGTACTTTTGTTCTATTACCTTTGTATGACTGTATGACTATGTTGTCTTACAATGACCAGGTACAGTGATGACCATTGTAATTGTGACTTTTATCTTTTCCATGTTCTTTGATTACCATTGCCACGAGTCTGGCAGCCTTTGTGACTTGTTTTCTAGCCATCTATGGATACTGATGACTCTGATGACTGTGTTATATGTCTTACAACTAAGTACACTGATGACCATTTAACTTTGGTCGTGTACTTTGACTACCATTGAGCAACTGTATGCGTTGTGTTACAACGACTAAGTGCACTGATGGCCATTGTGACTATTGTCTTTGCCATATGCTTTGATTACCATCGTGTGACTGTATGTGTTGTGTTACAACAACTAAGCAAGCTAATGACCATTATGACATCGTCTTTGTCATGTGTGTGACTGTGCGATTGTGTTGTCTGATGACGATCATGTACGCTAAAGACCGGTGTGATTGTACTGGCAGTTTTCCACCTGACACTGTACCGGGCCAGTCTATGGACTGGTTTTATGGAGCTTACCTACAGTCCTGGGGATACTGGCTTCCCTACTCTGTTGCTCCCACCATTATGAGGTAAGCCTCAATAGCTCTATTCTGTTGCTTCCACCGTTATGAGGTAAGCCTTGCTAACTCTATTCTGTTGCTCCCACCATTATGAGGTAAGCCTTGCTAACTCTATTCTGTTGCTCCCACCATTATGAGGTAAACCTTGCTAACTCTGTTCTGTTGCTCCCACCATTATGAGGTAAGCCTTGCTAACTCTATTCTGTTGCTCCCTATTCTGTTGCTCCCACCATTATGAGGTAAGCCTTGCTAACTCTGTTCTGTTGCTCCCGCCATTATGAGGTAAGCCTTGCTAACTCTGTTCTGTTGCTCCCACCATTATGAGGTAAGCCTTGCTAACTCTACTCTGTTGCTCCCACCATTATGAGGTAAGCCTTGCTAACTCTATTCTGTTGCTCCCACCATTATGAGGTAAGCCTTGCTAACTGTATTCTGTTGCTCCCACCATTATGAGGTAAGCCTTGCTAACTGTATTCTGTTGCTCCCACCATTATGAGGTAAGCCTTGCTAACTCTATTCTGTTGCTCCCACCATTATGAGGTAAGCCTTGCTAGCTCTATTCTGTTGCTCCCACCATTATGAGGTAAGCCTTGCTAGCTCTATTCTGTTGCTCCCACCATTTTAAGGTAAGCCTTGCTAACTCTACTCTGTTGCTCCCACCATTATGAGGTAAGCCTGGCTAAGCTGGCTGCTCTATTCTGTTGCTTTTTGAGGTAAGCCCCGCTAGCTGGTTGCCCTGTTCTGTTGCTGCCACCATTATCAGGTAAACCTCTCTACCGAGCTGGCTGCCCTGTTCTGTTGCTGCCACCATTATCAGGTAAACCTCTCTACTGAGCTGGCTGCCCTGTTCTGTTGCCCTGACATTCTTTTAGGTGAATGTTTCTTGGCCCTGCAGTCTAGCCCGTATTGATTTTAGCCCCCCCCCCCCCCCCCCCCCATTCGCTTTTGGGTGCCTCCAGCGTATTTAAAAAAAACAAAAAACTTTTCAGTCAAATTCTGGAATTATACAAACATTTTTTCATGATAAAACTCCTGTGGTATGGGACACACACACACACACACACACACACACACACACCACGCACGCACGCACGCACGCACGCACGCACGCACGCACGCACGCACGCACGCACGCACGCACACACACACGCACGCACGCACGTACGACCAGCTCCCGTCTTCTGTCTCTGTCTCTCTCTGTCTCTGCTCTCTGTCTCTCTGTCTCTCTCTCTCTCTCTGTCTCTCTTCTCTGTCTCCTCTTCTCTTCTCTCTCTCTCTCTCTCTCTCTCTCTCTCTCTCTCTCTCTCTCTCTCATTTTGTCTCTGATGTCTCCCACAAAATGAGCAAAACTGTGAATGCTTTGCTAATGTTCATATACTCTCCTTTTTTTCTTTGCTGCATAATTTCCATTCCATTGCTGTATAATGTAACTGATGTGAACCGCTTGCAACTGTTTATTTTCAGGGGAGGTTTCTACACATTTTCACCCTTTCCTGGATTCAGAATCATCTCTTTGAACACAAATTTTGGTTCACGCTTAAACTGGTAAGTCTTTCATAAATCAGCATTTCTGATGTACAAAGGAACAATTTGCAAACAGTCACTCATATAACAATTAGGGACACAACAGAAGAGACCGGAATTGCTATTCACAGCTATAATTATATATCACCTACTTTTTTGCTACTGGCCTCTAATGCCCAAGTCGTCTTAATTTAAGTCTGAACCAGACGAGGTTTTACTTTCCAATCTCTGGTTGTGACAACCTGCACTCGGCAATGCATTGGATTCACAGCTGCACACTGCATAATGAAGCCACACAGTGCTCACCACTTGCTCGGTGCTTGACTGACTAGCTGTTCGAAACCTAGTCATTCAAAAGGCCTGGCTTCAATCTTACTTCACCACTGATAGATGAAATGATGTCCTGTATGGTGACAGATTCACGCTCCAAGAGCGAGGATAAACTGTTTATCCCTGCTGAAGTTACGGTGAGTTTGGAATTTACATAACAAAGTAAATCGAAAGAATAGAAGATTTGTTTGAATCTTAGCCTGCCATTTTGTTTGATCTAGTTTCCTTCAGTTGACCTTTTCACCGGTCTCTACTGACTGGTCAGCAGTTTGCACCGCTTGTGTTTCACTCACGATTCCCTCGCCAAACTGAATAGAACATGCAGTAAAATTCTGCGACATGCTTTTGACACATGGATGAACAGTCTGAGTACATGCCACTAGCTGCGATTTCAGCTGCCCCACGAATTGTTACATCATCAAGTGTGCATGCGTGCGTGCGTGCGTGTATGTGTGTGTGTGTGTGTGTGTGTGTGTGTGTGTGTGTGTGTGTGTGTGTGTGTGTGTGTGTGTGTGTGTGTGTGTGTGTGTGTGTGTGTGTGTAAATGTAATGGGTGTGTGTGTGTGTGTGTATGTGTGAGTCTGTGTGTGTGTGTGTGTGTTGTGTGTGTGTGTGTGTGTGTGTGTGTGTGTGTGTGTGTGTGGAGAGAGAGAGAGAGAGAGAGAGAGAGAGAGAGAGAGAGAGAGAGAGAGAGAGAGAGAGAGAGAGAGAGAGAGACTGTGCATGTTTTATTTTTCATTGTTGTGTTGTGTGTGTGGTGTGTGTGTGTGTGTGTGTGTGTGTGTGTGTGTGTGTGTGTGTGTCTCTCTCTCTCTCTCTCTCTCTCTCTCTCTCTCTCTCCTCTCTCTCTCTCTCTCTCTCTCTCATCGTCTTCTGCTCTCGTGTGTGTGTGTTGTGTGTGTGTGTGTGTGTGTGTGTGTGTGTGTGTGTGTGTGTGTGTGTGTGTGTGTGTGTGTGTGACAGGTGGCTACTGCTGAACACCACAGACCCCCAGGGACAGCTGCAGTGGCTGGCGGATGTCCTGCAAGAAGCTGAGGACAAGGGGGAGAAGGTCAGTGTCCGTCACACGCATCCACTCTGAACGACACTCTTAGCTTGTCACACACACACACACACACACACACACACACACACACACACACACACACACACACACACACACACCTATGCGGGGGCTCGCAGCTTACTACTCACACCTCTGCAGGGCTCCCAGCTTGTCACACACCTATACAGGGCTCCCGGATTGTGACACACACCTCTACAGGGCTCTCAGATTAATTTTGCCACACACCTCTACAAGGCTCTCGGATTTGTCACACACGTCTACCTGGCTCTCAGATTTGTCACACACCTCTACACGGCTCTCGGATTTGTCACACACCGCTACAGGGCTCTCAGATGTGTCACACACCTCTACAGAGGTCTCAGATTTGTCACACACCTCCACAGGGATCTCGGCTTGTCACATACCTCTACAGGAAACCCAGGGCTCTGCTGAGAAAAGGCGCTTTAAGATCTCGTTTTTTAAATATTTTTTATTATAAGCTTATTGTGGAGGGTTATATTTGCTGCATGACATGTGTGTACTTCAGTTCCGATACGCCATAAAAATATCAATGGTCAACGGGTCGGTGGGATGGCGGGGTGTGAACACACACACACACACACACACACACACACACACACACACACACACACACACATGCATAATCGCGCACACACAAATCACACACAAACACAAACAAAAAACAATAAAAACAATGATGACGACAAATGAACTTTCGTGGTCAATCAATCAGTTGTTATTTGTTGACAGGTCCATATCCTATCTCACTTTCCGCCTGGTGAAATGCTGAAACCTTTTGCCTGGAATTACTATAGACTGGTCAACAGGTCAGTTCTGACTGCTAAGAATTAATTAATATTGACGTACAACAGGTCAGTTCTTGACTGCTGAAAGTTTTTTCTTGGAATTACTATGGAGTCATCAACAGGTCAGTTCCATTGCTGAAAGCTCTTGTCTGGAATTAATTACTACTGAATTCACAATTGGTCAGTGCTGACTGCTGAAAGCTGTTGCCTGGAACTGACTCCACGAAAGGTAAGTTCTGATAATTATGCAGAAAGCTACGGGGCGGGGGGAGGGGGGCGTCATCAAAGCAAAAGTTAAGGGTCTGATTCACTGCTGGTAACCTAGCCTTTTCAGTTTTTGTTCTTGTTTTGACAAACCTCATTATTTTCACTTTTGAAGAGAACATTTTCACATTGGGGGAAAAAAAAGCTTAACAAACCAGGAAAGGAGCGGTTATAAAGTGAGAATTCCTAGCAGCAGGCAAAGCATGAAAATTATACTTTGACCTACCTTAGGCTCAGTTAAGATGGGAACTTTTGATAGATTTGGATTCCAACTACGCAGAAGCTAGAAAGAGAATTCCTAGCAGCAGGCAAAGCATGAAAATCTATACTTTGACCTACCATAGACTCAGTTACGGTGGAAACTTTTGATAGCTTTGGATTCCAGACTGTGCAGAGGGGTCGTTACTCTTTACACCAGGCAGTACTGACTCACCACAGGCACTTTCATCAAAGGCCTTAACAAAATCTTTGCAGGGAGTATGATATCTGGAAAGTACAACAGTGGCCAGGAAGATCATCCACACAATTCGGAAGTAACATGCGCTTGTTCGTAGTACAGCGGCGGGACAGTTCCACATGCTACAGTCTTACGTCCTCTACTGCATTCGTTCCTTCAGATACGAGAGTACGATAACAGGCCAGTTCAACGGGCACACACACAAGGATGAGTACCAGGTCTTCTACGACCTGCACAACAAGACTCGGGCCGTGGGCATGACCTACGTTGGGGGCAGCATCACCCCTTTCAGCCACACCAACTTTGGCTTCCGCATCTACACGATGGACGGCAACTACACTGGAAGTTCATGGGTCTGTTCTCTCTATCTCTCGGTGTGTGTGTGTGTGTGTGTTTGTTCCTTTGTGTATGTCTCTGTGTTCATCTGTATTATGTGTGTGTTTTGTGTATCTATGTGTGTGTGTTTGTTCATCTTTGTATGTTTTTGTCTGTGTATGTGTTTGTGCATGTGTGCGCATATATATGGTGTGTGTGTGTGTGTGTGTGTGTGGTTTGTGTGTGTGTGTCACGCGCGCGCACTCTTGCAGTGATTAGTTGACCAATTGGTAGGCTGGATGACTGACCGATTGATTGACTAGCTGACTGACTGGTTGACTGGCTGGTTAACTGGTTCACTGACTTGCTGAAGGGCAGGCTGGTGGCTGACTGATTGACTGGCTAGCTGGCCGGCTTACCAACTGATTTGTTGTTTGACTTCTGGTCTACAGGAAGTGTTAGACTACACACACTACTATCTGGACATCCCCAAAGCAAATGAAGGTGGAAGTCCAAACTGGCAGAAGGAATATTCAGCAATGGCAAGTGCTAATCTTATCCGTCATCAGTCATGAATTTCTCACATGATCCCAGACTAGCACCAAAGACAGTGTGTCATTTGTACCTTTTGCTAACATGTGGCCATTGCTTCATGAACTGAGTGTGTGTGTATGATGGGTGTGTCAGTGTGTGCGCATGTTTCTCCCCCACAATCAAATACACATGCACCTCCCCACAATGAAATTCCACCAACTGCTGTGTGTACTTTGAGCTGTGTGGTAACCCAGTTATACATCTGGGGTGGGGGGGGGGGGGGGGGGGGGGGGGGGGGGGGTTGAGAGAGAGAGAGAGCATTCTGTACACCAGCTGAATGAAATTTTTCAAGGTCACAGGTGAAGGTCATAAACAGTAAAAACTGAAAGTTACATTTCTACATAATTATGTTTTTACCGCAGCAAGTAAAATCAAAATTTGAATGCATTTCTTGCTTTGACAAAGGCAAAACCTTGATGCTGACTCTTTGCAAAGTTAGTTGTTTTAAGTGACATGCTTGAAGCTGCTGATGTATATGCCTCTGATCAGTTGGGTTTACATATTCATGCTGATCTGGTGGTCCTTGAGGGTCCCAAGGTGTTGGTTCAAAAAACAGAGGAGGCCTACATGATTATGAATTTTTGCAATTTTGAATGCAAGCTGTTTGACTGTTTGCTTTTCTTCTTCATGTACAAAATAGTTATTTGCCTTGCAGAGCATGTTTAAGAAGCAATAATCCAATGCGTTTTTACTTATTTACAGGATGTTTACCAGCTGAAAGGCCTGTACCCAGAGGACTGGAGTGACCTTGTCAACAGGATGAAGAAAAATGAAAAACTTTTCCAGCAATATTACAAGTATGTATATATCACTCTTTCTGTCTCCCTGCCTCTTCTCCTAACCCCCCCCCCCCCCCCCCCCCCACCCCCCAACCACCACCACCAATTATTTGTATATAACCTCTTTGGTAATTCTGCGGTGTATGCCACCCTGCAGGTTCCACATGTGACAGGTGGTCAAAAAATTCACTCTCATAAAATTTAATTAATGTGTTATCATTTATTCATGGTCAAGAAGACAGCACATGGCAGTGCGATCAGTTACTTCCTTGAAAATCACAACACTCTGCATATACACAATGCTGCATGCAGTGCTATTAGACAATGGCTACCTCTGACTGTAAGTAAGTAAACATGGTGCTTAACATCCACAGAAACCATAAAGCTTATTAGGGATGGGGACAGTGGGGGGAAGGGGGTATGCAGGTGGGGGGAGAGGGAGATTATAGACCTATCGTTACACTGTCACCACCAGAATGATTTCCTGCATTAATATGGGCAGCGATGAGAACCATTTTAATGTTTCATAACTGTGAGGGACAAAGTCACAAGACAGTGTCCACAGACCACAACTTTTGAAGAGAAAGGAGAGCTGAAGTGGATTTGAACTGAGGTCCCTCTGCTTACCAGCCTAATGCCTTACCGCTAGGCCAAACTGGCGTGCACCCTCTGACTGTGAATTTGCCAGGTATTTTGGCTGTCAGGGAGAACTGCAAGGAAAGCACTGTCCAGCAAAATCTGTGCAGGCTGTCTGAAGCACTTTAAACTAGAATATTGTGTTTAAATTTTCAATTGGGCCCAAACTCAAAAAGTACTCAACCATGGCATTTTGATGCAGTTTAAAACATGAAAACTGTGGACTATTCTCTTTCAATTGATTAAAAATTATCATTGGTGGCTAGTTTATCAAACAAAGTTTGAATAAAACTAACAGCGTGAGCTCAGCTGTAGAACCAAATGAGCAACAGTTAATGTCAGTTAACTACAACATGACCATTACTAATAAACACTGTTATAGATTTGAAACTAGGACCCCAAAATATACCAAAAATGCACAACATACCCAATCCTCCTGCTTATCTCCAAAAAAATCAACAAATAAGTCAGGGTCACAAACATAAGAGCTAAATTTGGCACCATACTCAGTTCTGTAACTGATTATGTCTGCCATCTGGAATCCATTCAGTCTAAGCCCTGCTCCTGCTCCTATGAATTTGCTTGAAAGTCTACCCCCCTGCCCCCAGCTTTTGGATTAGGTTTATGGTAGGCAATTGTTGGAAGAGCCAGATATGCATATTTGGAAGGGAGGCATACGCTACAGGATTACTCCATTGTGTATGTATATACTTTATGCGTTTTCCTTGTGTATGTATGTATACAATGTGTATATATATGTCTCAGCATTTGTGTGTGTGTGTGTGTGTGTGTGTGTGTGTGTGTGTGTGTGTGTGGTGTGTGTGTGTGTGTGTCAGTGTGTATGTATGTACCATGTGGATGTGTGTCTGCACATGTGTGTGCCTGTCAGTTTGTGTAACTACAGCAATGTTTCTCTCCCTCTCTCAAGCTGAATGATAGCATGACATTTGTGTATGTAGGTAGTCCAACATGACGGTTTCACTTACAAGGGTTTTTTGAAGCAGATTTGAATACAGCTAAACTGTTAAAAGTTCCTGCTGCTTTGTTTCAGTTTCTATCGGAAGTCAGCAAAACATGGACCTTGTGAAGCAGAATGTAAACGTAAAATACTGTGCAGGATCAGACAAGCCAGAAAAGATGACCCTGACCTTTGCAAAGACCTCTAGACTCTGATGGAAAATGCCTCTTGTTTGCTTATTATTATTTTTTAAACAAAAAACTTTACTATTTCATCAAAATCTTCTCATCTTCATGTGCTATGATTGATGTTCTACCAAAACGTGTTTAGTTAAGAATATCAACAAAATAATTGCCACCCTATATATGTAATATATATGTAATATATATGTTCAGAGCAAAGGGTCACAGATGTATCTGATGGTTTATCTGTACAGGCCTGAGAGACACATAGCCCTCAAAGATTGACCCTATAGAGATTGAGACAAGATGATTGACCCTATAGAGATTGAGACAAGAAGATGATTGACCCTATAGAGATTGAGACAAGACGATTGACCCTATAGAGATTGAGACAAGATGATTGACCCTATAGAGATTGAGACAAGAAGATGATTGACCCTATAGAGATTGAGACAAGATGATTGACCCTATAGAGATTGAGACAAGATTGAGACAAGATGATTGACCCTATAGAGATTGAGACAAGAAGATGATTGACCCTATAGAGATCGAGACAACTAGATTTTGTTCATGTGTGTGTGTGTGTCTGTGTGCATGTGTTTGAGAAGGAGGGAGAGAGGGCTAAGTTGTGTCAAAGTATTTCATTTAAGTCCCATCAGCTGACTGCTTTGCCGGGGTTATTTTCTTATTTATTTATTCTGTGTCTGCTTCTCTCCTGTTTTCTTTGATTTATAGCTTTCCTTGCCAGAACAAAGTTGACAAGGTTTTGGAACAATAGCTTACTGGAATGACCTTATTTACAGAATTTTTGTCTTTTTATGAATTATGTTGTATGTCTTGTGTTACTTTTAGAACTTTTTAAAATTTATTTTTATAGTGATTGCAGTTGTTTGCCACTGTCACTAGTCATTGTTACTTTTTATTCCCCCCCCCCCCCCCCCCCACAGAGCCACCATAGAGAATTTCCCCCTCAAGCAATGAATACTCCGTTGTTAATAACGTCTCCTTTTTGAAGTGTGTGGGGGCTGGGGCAGGTTATGAATAAAATATTCCTGTTTTGCTAGTGCATGCATATATTGTGTGTGTGTGTGTGTCGTTGTTGTTGTGGGTTGTGTTTTTTTTTGGGGGGGGGGGGTCTACACATGTGTGTGTTTGCATGTGTGTGTTGCATATATGTGTTCTGTTCAACTTCAGCCCAGATTTACAACTTTGAATTTACATAACTGCATGACATCACTTTAACAACCTCAGGGTGTGGTCAAGAAGACTATAAACAGTAAGAGCAGCTGAAGCTGTCATGTAAAGTTGGACATTGCTCACGCTATAAACAGTGTCCATTAGAATTGCAACACTGAAGTTTTTCCATTGCCTGGCTGACAGATAAGCCAATCAGTTATCAGACGCATGGCACTAATCAATGCACTGACTCATTTTAAAACATTTTTTATTCATGCGAGTCAAAACATAAGCCAAATGACCAGAGTGAAAGGAAAGGCACACACACACACACACAAACACAAACACACAAGAAAGAAAGAAAATTGCACTTGGTTTATTTGACGTTTCCCAAAGTCGTACTTTTTATCAGGCTTTGTCCAAGTTTGGCCAGAAAGGCAAACCGAATGGCACAGTCAAGAAAGATGAGAGAGATCTGATTGATTTAACTGGGCATAAAAGCTCAAACATGGCACACAAGGTTGTTGTTTCTTCTCCCCCTTTTCCCATAGAAAAGAGAACAAGTAAAATAATAAATAAGTTAATTTTGTCATTTAGAAGAATCACTTTCTAAAAATACATGCACATAAACCCACACATACTTCACATACACAATAAAACTGAGAGAACACATTTTACCACATAGCAAAACACTACAGTTTTGAAGTTGTAATACTATTAGTCCAACTGCATAATGGCTATCCCTTGAAAATTGTTACGGGACCAAAACAAAAACTACATGCCAAACATACTTCACTCTCTAATGTGTCTACAGTTGCTTCACAGAAAGGATACATGGCAAGATTGTGGAATGTGAGCGCAGCTTCTTTTTTTCTTTTCTTTTTAACCAAGCCTAGAGTACAGAAGAGTAAGAGGGACATGACTGAAGTTTTCAAAATACTAAAGTCTGAGAGTGGAATGGGAAGCCAAGACTGGCATGTGTCAATGTTCACTATCCACCTGCAAAGACTCCTGTTGATGTATATACCGTCCTGGACAAGTGGGAGTCAAGGGAAATGACAGAACAGATAGGCTGGCAGGCAAAGCAACCATCACAAGTGGCTTAGGTCTCAGAAGATCTGAAGTGTTGAGGAGCTTGAGACACTACATATACGCACAAAGCCCAGGACATCACAACACTGATCAAGAAGAGAGGTGCAGAAAGAGGAATGATCAATGATCTTTATAGAAAGGATGAGAAAGGGTCACCATCAGCAAGACAAATGCCAGAATCATTTCAAAGGCAACACTAGGGACATTTCTGAGACAAGATACATATATATATGTGGGCTTTTCCAAGTGCAGAGATACCATCAAGAAATGAACTGAATTGAACTTTAAAATATGACATGGCTTCTATGATCAAAGTATGTTTTTCTTTTTGGTCAAAACTTCAGGAAGGAACCAGGTGGCACCCCAATAAACTAACCCAAAGCATTGCTCATTACAACCTGCGTACACACATTTCACTTTTCCCCAGCAGAATTAGAAATCCTTGGAATAACTTACCACACAACAGTGTATCTGCAACAATGCTTAACCTTTTATAAACCTTGTGAACATAAACTGGGAACATGCTTCATACTTCATGTTGTATGCACTGAATTTTGACAAATACGTCTTTGTAGAGAACGTGTAAGCGCTTACAGCCTATGCAGGTTAGGTGCTCTAAGTATTCATTATTATTATTATTATACTTGTACAGAGTCACAACTGAAAGCAAGGCAGGATGTATCACATAGCACTATATTAAAAAACGACATCACTTTACACACTATTCACATATGAGTATCCAAAAGGCATGAGTATCAATCAAATCATGCATGAAAAAAAAAATCCACAAAAGCAACACGTAACAAATTATCAAAGTTTGTAACACAGTATGTAGTAGGAGATAGTGGTCCATCACTCCCCCCACCCTAACATTTTTTTGTTTTGTTTGTGTTTGAGATCATGTGAAGTCATGGAAAAATTATGCACTTTTTTCTTGTTCTGTTGCACCCCCCCCCCCCCCCCCCCCCCCCCAACCTTTTTTCTCTCTCCATTGTGTTAAGTCATGGCCCTGATGTTATGTGCTCTCTTTTCTTTCGCCGTTGCCCCCATCCACCCCCAAACTACGTATTTTTTGAGAGGTCTTATGAAGTCATAGAACTGATGTGGGCGATGAAGCACCAACATTGTAGCAGCAATTTGTTTTATCATTGTATGCTCTCTCCTTCCCTCTCTTTTGTGTGTGCGTGTGTGTGTGTGTGTGTGTGTGTGTGTTGTTGCCCCCACCCCCCCCACCACACCCCCTGCCCCCAAGTGCAGTTGTTTTTTTGAGAGACCATATGACACGGAACTGATGTGGGTACTGCAGCAACTTGTTCAGTAGCAACTTGTTTATCATTAAGTGTTTTTGTTTTTTGGCTGCTGGCCAGTGCCCTGTGCCAGATTCCGAATTGCCTCCAGTTCCTTAGTGTGGGTGTCCTGGGTTGGCAAGATCAGAGTATGATATCTTCAAAAAGTTGCAGTTATAGGGTATGGCACAATATAAAACAACAAGGAAAAAACAGATTGTTCAAACATGTGCATAGCAAATACAAAATTACAAAAGGTTACAGGCTTTGATACTTTCAGTATACACTTGTTTATCAGCCAACAAAATAGTTACATGAACAACATGCTGATCATATCTCCAGAAACTCTAACTAAGCATGAGTTGGTTTTGCTGGCAAATATACTGTGCAATTTAAAAAAAAAAGTGCAGCATCAAATTCATGAATGCTGCAATTTCTGGAGACATATTTATCTCATGAAATACCACTTTCTTTTTTCAAGTTCAGTTGCAAATTCATGATTACAGCATTAAAATTTTACCACTGCTATAAAACATTTTTATATCAGAAAATTGAGCCAGGTACATAAATGTTTATGCCAAAGGTATTTCTTGTGTGTCTACTCGGGTACACCAGACACTTGTTGCTGTTCTCTAGAATGTTGCCATGAATGAGTAAAACCTTCTTTCAGACTTGCTCCTACATTCCCATCAAACTTTTCTGTGCTAATGAATGACTGTGTTGTCCAACGCAGTCCCATCCTCCTCAAATAAGAATTAACTGATATTAACAACTATCACATGCTCATGCAGCCTCTGCACCACCTAACACAGTTTGTATGAATATTTCTCAGCTCTAGTGCCAATTATTGCAACCCAAAACCACACCATTTCAACTTGAATCTTGATTTTTACAGGGAGATTTTCAGCTTCTCCAAAGGAATTCATAATACTTTGGTTTTTGCAATTTTCCATTGTGGCTTTTCAATGAAGGCAACGTTTTCATATGCCCACACTGTTCATATCTGTCACCATTAGCTTGCCAAACATGCCTCATAGTGTTCAACAGGAGAGTCTGTTTCCTTGTGGTCTTTGACAAAGTCAGCATTACTTTCAGTCCTTTACAAAAATGCTGCCTTAATTTTTACATTTCTGAAAGCTTACATTTTGACTGAACTCAAGTCCTCTAAGTCTCAGGCTCATACCCTACCTTAGTGAGATTTCAAACAACAGGCAAGTGATTTCACTTCCCTCATCTTCTGCTTGTAAAATACTTATCTATTTGTCTCATTTGTTGCTTGGATAGATGACTAGTCCCAACAGTTTTCATGTTGTTTTGTGTCCTTACAATAAAAAAGCGTTCAACATTTTGCGAGCTTCAGTCTCAGAGACTTGTAGCTGAAATTCCTCAACACACAGGCTACTGTCACCATGGTGACAAGCCTAACTTGCCACAGCTGAAGTGGGGAGCATGCCCTCCTTTGGTGAAGCAGTGTGATGTTTCCTGTAGCCACAAAGTCTGCATATGCTGCACTATGTATGGTGAGGGGGGAATGAGTGTTTGTTGGCATTTCATATTATATATATCATGGAGCAGGAGTATTTCCCCACTGAAAATGTATTTGCTTTTCTGAAGGAAAGCCAGATGTGACCCCCATGCCTGTGGCATTCCAAGAGAAGTTCATCAGGACAAATGCAACTCTCTACCACTATGTGTTCCTTAACACATGCATGTGCACACCTGAAATAATCAGGACCTCGGGTTTTCATTTCCTCTGAAGAGCTAGACACTGAATCCACAACCCTGAGACCAAAAGGTGGGGGTGAACAGCATATGCTCCTGCCACAATCTTTTGATTCTGAGTTCAGTTCTGATCTTACCACTCAGTCGTGCCACCTCCTCGGGTGCCATTTGCTGCAGCATAAGTGTCATGCTTGGAATGACAGTCACCTGCCATGGTTTGCTTAAAGGGACTAGCCCTCTCTAAACAAGTCTCATTCAAGAGGTAGAAGAGATCAAAAGAAAAATTAAAATGAAGGACCTAAGTTTAAAATGTTCCCCTGATTTTATATTCATTTCGTAAACTTAGTTCCATTCATGACAGATAACAGGGACTGGCTGCATACAATAGCGACATGTGTCCAGGCTTGCCCGTGTTGCACGCACCACCTCTTTGGTATCGGGCACAAGAGGTCCATGCTTGCAGCCCCTGAGGAACAGGCTCAACACGGCCACAAGCAACCGTTAGGCCACCTCTGACACCTGTTTTCTACAGTCAAGTCCCCCTAATCATTGCTAACGCAAGAGGATTTCAAACTGAAAATGAAATCAACAAAATAGTTTTGAAACAAAATCCTTGATTTGAAGTTTTTCTTTTGGTCTCTTCTGTCGGAGAAAGGGCAGACTTCTAGGACAACAGACATTTTGAGAGGGCTAGTTCCTTTAACGTTTATGGGCTGAATGCCAGAGGTCACCGTTGCTGTAAGCCAACTGATGTGACACCGGGCCCAGTGGTTTATGCCACATAAGGGCTGTTGCTCCTCAGCTCCTTGTTGAGGAGTTTCCCCCACACGGCGCTGTAAGGGTGACACAGCTTAGCTGTATTTCCCGTGGGGTCGACCAGTGGCCGTCCCTCATTGGCCCATTTGAAGATGGAGCCCTCCAAGTTGTACACCTGCACATCTGGTTTGGGCTCTGCTGTACACACAGAGAACAAAGGCCAGGTATATTCAGATTTCCTTCTGTATACAACAACACAAAAACATGAACAGGTTTGATTAGGTTCTGCACACCCAGTTAGTATGCCTAGATCACATTCTGTACAGCACATAGAGAACATGACCAACCAGTGTGCTTAGATTATGTTCTACACAGCACATAAAGAACATGATCAGGTAGTGTGCTTAGATTACATCCTGCGCAGTGCATAAAGAACATGACCCGGTAGTACACTTACATGGCATTCTGCACAGCACGTAAGGTACATGACAAGCCAGTATGCTTTAGCAAGGTTCTGCACAGCGCATGAAGAACACAATGAGGTAGTATGCTTAGATTACACTCCACACAGTGCATGAAGAACATGGCCAACCAGTATGCCTTAGTAAGGTTCTGCACAGCACATAAAGAACATGATAAAGTATTATGCTTAAATTACATTTTATGCAGCAAATAATGAACATGGCCAGACATTATCTTTTGATCTTAGTTTTTGCACACCATGTAAAGAAATGACCAGGCGGTGTGTTTTGATTTAAAGTTTTGCACAGCACTTATCATGAACAAGACCAGACAGTATGCTTTGATCAGGTTCTGCACGGCACATAAAAGATGTGAATAGGTGATTCATGCTTCGATTAGCTTCAGCAAAGCACATAAAGAACATGAATAGGTGGTATGCTTTGATACAAATTTTTGCAAAGGTGATAAGCAGGTGGTCTGTTTTGACTGGGTTTTGCACAGCATATAAACAACAAAAGCGGGTGTTGACATGACTAATATTAATTTAGATATTCAGCTTGCCTTGTCCCAGGTTTTCATTCTGCTGCCTACCACAGTAACAGCAAGTTATTCCCCCTGAGTGGCAGTGATTTTATATCCCTTTTTCCGTGGTGTCTGCAGCCTGTTAGCTGATCTATGTCTACATCAACTGATGGAGCCACTGCCTGTAGTCTTTCAGCAATGTACTCATCTATGTCTACATGTATAAATTCATGGATCCACCATCAGTAATATTAATACTGATTGGCTATAGAACAACTGATGTCCACCCCTTGTAATGGCTGTCATAACTGATATCCATTTTCTGGAGCCTGTCAGCAACATATTGATATTTAAAGGGAACGCCAAGCAAAGAAACACCATAGACCTTACTGACAGGAATGGAACACAAAATACACTCACGGCAGTTTTCCTGTCAATCTGTGCTCTAGTTTATTGACAATGTTTGAAAGTGACAAAAACTGGGCTGTGATCACTGCCATCTTGTGTCTGGCAGGATGCATGTGTGATGCCCTGAACAAGGTCAACAGGTGTGGCGGGAGTGCAAATTACATCCTGAGCCAACTTTTTTCTGCTCTTTACCAACATGGCTCTGTCCTAAGGACATCATTCTAAACAAAAGAAAGGTACCTCCGTCGCACATAAATATTCATACATGTAGAACAACCATACAAAGCCTGCAAATTTATGGAAATTGTTCTACATTTTCTTCATCGTCATGCCAACTAGCTTCGTCTCTTGGGGTTCCCAGCAACTGCTGCACAAAATGACAGTGACACCCACCTTTAGCAGAGGCTGCCATGTAGTTCTGCAGCCTGTCTGCCAGAGCAGAAGACCTGTAGCCCACTGAACAGTAACACACCACGGCGCTGGGCTTATCTGCAGTGACAAAGCAAATCTTATTAAGAGGCAGACCTGTAGCTTGATGGATGGTAATACACCACTGTACTTGGCTATCTGGAGTGACAAAGCAAATCTTATCAGAGTCCAAGATAATGGAGAGTTGCCTCTGCATCAATGCCGAGTTATTATGGTGTTCCTGTAAGCAAACAGGGAACACATTCGTGACCTGAACCATAAAAGTCTAGCATTGTGGTGAACTTGACTCTCTGTGTACATGTGCGTGTGTGTGTGTGTGTGTGTGCGTGTGTATGTGGTGTGTGTGTGTGTGTGTGTGTGTGTGTGTGTATAAGTACATTATGTATGTGTGCATGCATGCATGCATGTGATGAGAAGGCATGATCTTGAACATTAACTTTTTTCTATTTCATACCATCATCACTGCTTAGAATGTTTGGCATGGAGCTGGAGTGAAAACATCCTTTGAAACTACAAAACATGGGTGAACCCACCCCTTTGTGTCATCAAAAATGGGGAGCCCTGTCCATGCTGAAATGTGTACTAAACTGTAAATATTCTCACTTTATGGTCTAGCCAACTAAAAATGAAATGGTGCCCCAGACAAACAAAAAACACTGGAGACTTACTCTGATCTGGCAGACATTTAAAACTGCATTCACATCCTGTACAGGTGTGCTAACAAACCAGCCAATAACTTCAATACACATTACAGAATTATTCCATCAAATACTCCTTGTGCAATTACCCTGACACTTGGCAATGAAGCTGCATTGTAATTTGTATTGCACTGTATTATGATAATAACAATAATGTACCCTTTCATAGGTACTATTTCTCCGATTTGGAGAACACAGCCCATTACAAAGCAAAGAACAAAATAATCAAAACTTCTGCAAGCATGCATTCATGCACACAACACACACACACACACACACACACACACACACACACACACACACACACAGAGAGTCAACAGGACAGCCTGAAGAGATGAGATTTAAAAGATGATTTAAAAGACATGAGTGTGTTTGACGAACTAACTTGGCAAAAGAGACTGTTCCAGACAGTGCAGCATAAGAAAAAGATCTCTGACCAAGGAAGTGCTTGTGCACAGAGGAAAGACAAAGAATGGAAATATCAGAAGAAGAGCAGAGCTGGTGGATAGGTGTGTAAACTGTCATGAGTTTAGCCAAGTGCTGAAGTAGGCAGGAGCAGTCAAGTTGAGGCAGTTGTAGCACAGAGAATTATGAAATAATTATGAAATGGCACTAACCTTTTGGGAGAGTGTCCAGCACTTCCGCAGGGTCCACATGTTTCCAGTCCACCAGCTGCGCCCCTTCTATCAAACTCACTTCATGCTCACTTGGGTCACGACAGTCCTGCAGAAAAATTAATCCTGTTTTAAAACAGCTGAGGTAGGCTGAGCCAAATACTTTAGGCTTTTGGGTAAACATACTGAATCAATGTACTTGTTCTCTCTGTAAATCAAGGCAATCATACTTACCCACTTGTTCTGTCTGTCAATTTAGGCAATCATCCTGAACCCACTTGTTCTCTCTGTCTGTAAATTTAGGCAAACATGATACTGAACCCACTTGTTCCCTCTGTCTGTAAATTTAGGCAAATATGAACCCACTTGTTCTACAGACTGCAAATTTAGGCCATCACCCTGAACCCACTTGTTCTCTCTGTAAATTTAGGCAAACATACTGAAACTACTTGTTCTCTCTGTCTATAAATTTAGGCAAGTATACTGAACCCACATTTTGCTTTCTCTCTCTTTCAGTTATTGCAAACTTACCAAACTAGCTTGTCTCTGTCTCTACCTTACAGTCACACACTAACAGTATGACTCTGAGATGTAATTAAATGCTAAAAACTTTTCTGCACAATAAAAGATACCCGAGCTAAAATACATAGCATACATTACTATTATTAGTACTCTGTGCTTTCCCATGTTTGGATGAACTGTTTTGATTTCAACAGCAAAGATCCCAACACACGCTTTCAGTTCCTTCTGTGGCAGAAAAATGTTTTCACTTGAAACTGGACATCACTCCATACTTGCACCAGCATAGCTGGACAGTAATGCTTGTTGGATGAGTACACATGGTACTTGTTGTTTTTATTTGTTCTTTTTTTTAATGACACATGGAAAACACACAACAGCACATGATGTGCTAATCTTTAGCCAGAGAAACCTAGCTACAAACTGCTTGAGCTGCAAACATTAACTGCCAGAGCTGCAAACTGCTATAGAGCTCCAGACTGCTAGAGGTGGAAACTGCCATAGAGAGCTCTGCAGACTGTGAGAGCTGCAGACTGTGAGAGCTGCAGATAGCAATAGAGCTGCTGATGGCTAGAGTTTGCAAACTGCTATGCATAGCTGCAGACCGCTAGAACTGCTGATTCAGTGATTGTCAGAGCTGCAGACTGAAATAACAGGAAACTGCTATAGAGCTGGAAACTGCTACAGACCTTCAGACTGGTAGAGCTGGAAGTTGCTATAGAGCTTCAGACTGCTAGAGCTGGAAATGGCTATAGAGCTGAAACTGCTATAGACTTTCAGACTGCTAGAACTGGAAACTGCCATATAGCTGGAAACTGCTATAGACCTTCAAACTGCTAGAGCTGGAAACTGCTATAGAGCTTCAGACTGCTAAAGCTGGAAATGGCTATAGAGCTGGAAACTGCTATAGAGCTTCAGACTGCTAAAGCTGGAAATGGCTATAGAGCTGGAAACTGCTATAGACCTTCAGACTGCTAGAGCTGGAAACTGCTATAGAGCTGGAAACTGCTATAGACCTTCAGACTGCTAGATCTGGAAACTGCTATAGAGCTGAAAACTGCTACAGACCTTCAGACTGCTAGATCTGGAAATGGCTATAGAGCTAGAAACAGCTATAGACCTTCAGACTGCTAGAGCTGGAAACTGCAATAGAGCTTCAGACTGCTAGAGTTAGAAACTGCTATAGAGCTGCAGACTGCTACTAGTGCTACAGAAAGAAACTGCTATAGAGCTGCAGACTCCTAAAGCTACTGACAGCTAGAACTGGAAACTGCTACAGAGCTGTAGACAGCTAGAGCTGCAAATTGCTATACATCTGAAGACTGCTACAGTGCTAGATCTGGAAATGACTACATCTGAAGATGACTCCAGCTGAAGACTGTTAGAAACAGAAACTGCCAGAGTGCATACTGCTAGAGATGGAAACTGCTAAAGAGCTGCAGACTGGTAGAGCTGGAAACTGCTAAAGAGCTGCAGACTGCTAGAGCTGGAAACTGCTAAAGAGCTGCAGACTGCTAGAGCTGGAAACTGCTAAAGAGCTGCAGACTCACCAGCAGCACAACCTTCCGGCCCTCCTGGCTTGTCTCAGACTGCAGCATGCTTGCCAGGGTCTCTGTGGGCAAGTCCTTCACTTTAGAGAACTTGGCATGGATCATTTTGATTGTTGCTAACATACCAAATCCTGTTGAGACTTTCTTAGGTGCTGCTGCTTCTGGTGCTTCTGCCATCTGAATGAGGTAAAAAAAAAAAAAAAAAAAAAAGTTAACTGACAGGAGAAGAGACAAAGTGAGAGAGAGAGAGACAGACAGACAGACAGAGACAACTTTATTGTCTCTGTGTAGAGAAATTTGCTTTCTCGCTCGTCATTTACATAAAAACATTCAATACAGTTAACAATAAAACATCAACAACTCAATGAAACATGGAGCTAAAAACCATTCAAATACATGGAAAATACTCAACAATAACAATGTACACACACATGCATGCACGCATACAACACCCACCCACCCACACACACATTCTTCTTCTGGCTCACCAATAACTTAAAACATTCACACAGCGAGAGAGAGAGGGAGAACGAAGGAAGTTTTTATCAACGAGTATAATGGAATAAGTACAATACCTTTTTACATCTAGCCCTCAGGCAAAAGAGAGAGAGAGAGCAGGCAGTTAAAACAGTGTGGTGTGTGTGTGTGTGTGTGTGTGTGTGTGTGTGTGTGTGTGCATGTGTGTGTATGCACATGCATGAGTGCACATGTATGTGCATGTACATAAAACTAAACAGCAGGAAAGTAATGTGAAAGATGATTATATATAATATATATAATACAGAGATCATTTTATTGTGGGGGGGGGGGGGGGGGGGGGGGGGGGGGAGGGGGTGCTGGGTGGAGATTTAAAATAAAAAGGGGGATGGGGCCAAAAAACTTTTTGTGCACAGGCCAGTAACAACAGAAACAACAACAAAAGGCAGAAAACTGCGTATTTTATGCAAATTTAAAATCGTCTGACGCAACTGCTCAGTCATACCCTCTAGCAGAGATTGAGTGGCGCAGAGCAAGAGTACTCGATCTCCAATCGAACGGTGTCGCTAAATGGATGAGTGACCGTTACGTGATAGGCTTTGCGCCTGCCCGGAGATTTCGCCGGAGTCAAATTCTGTGCAGACTCTACAAAAGTTCTTCGGATGAGACTATAAACCGAGGTCCCCCGGCCGTGTGTATACGCATGCAAAAAGATCACATACGTACGCACTTTAAAGATCATGTTGTCCATGTCAGAGTTCGCTGGATTATGGAAATACCAAAATAACCCAGCATGCACTAAAATTAGTAAAAGTGTCAGTCTTCAAAATGTAAAGTCGGCCACTATACGGAAGACGAAGAATACCTACATACAGGATCGAGATATACCGAAAGTACCATTCAAAGTACAGACTTACAAGGGTCGACGACTTCACTATCAAAACTTACCGCGTATTGTCTTTATTGGTGTTCCCCCAAATCTCCAATAAATCTTCGTTTTTTAATCAGCAAGATGATAAAGTGCTGGTTCAAATTCACATTCAAGTTCTACAGTTGCGCGGACGGAATAGTCTTATTGATCAACAACTTTCGTTCAACGCATGCGCACGACCTTTTTTTGCTCATGAGTGGAGGTTGGTGCATGTGAACTAGGCCTGTCAGAAGCAGGCAAGGTGGGCGATGACCTCCAGTCTGAGGTCATGGACCTACATATACAAACGTCCATGAATGAGGCATTGTGTACGCACCCATGGACTTAAAGTCGTAATTTACTGATAAGCTTAGATAACGCATAATTTCAGAAGCATGTACCGTTAATGATCTAACATAAGAAACTGTTGAACCCTCACTGATAACATGGGGGTTATTTCCCTTGGTTCTATACCCGACAGTTTGAGAATGATAATGGTTTTACGAGTCCGTATTTTGTTGTTCTGCAATGTCCTGCATATTTTTGTTTATTTAGCTTTCGACGTGAAAAACTTTCTGTCAATAAACATATAGTTACACCATTAAAATATTTATGTCTCAGATATTAAGGCGCCCAGACAGTCTCTATTTCTACTTGGTACACTTTCAAAAGCATCCAAAATGGCTGCATGACAACGCTAGACGCGAGCTGGCTGCCTGTTTATGACGATTGCTTATTTTAAAGGTCTTGCATGATCTTCCAATGAGATATATACATAGTGTTCAGTTCAGAGATACTACATGGTGACCAGAGAAACACTCTTTTTATGTTTTACGTTTGCTTATGTATTTATATTTCTTTAGTTTGACTTGAAGTGATTTTATGAGTGATTGCCACAGTCATCATTTTGATTATTCTACTACTGTTAAGGATTAGCTGTGTTTTTCATGTCACCAGCCATTGAATCCTTCTCTTATTGAAAGGTGGTGCGCAACAGAGGTATCATGCTGTGTGCACGTAGGCTAGGCTGGCACTGATGGCACGCTCGGAACAAGTGGAAACGTTGCTTACCCAACCAACAAAAGATCCTGTGCCAAAGATCCTATGCCATTTTTAGATTACATTGCCTGTGTCAAATTCAGCCCTGGCCAGCATGTTGATCACTTCGATGATTTTTTGTTGTTGTTGTTGATTTTTTAAAAATACTGATGAATGTGTACCACTACCAGTATAACTTACAACTATCCAAGTAAACATTATTCAGCAGAGGCTCATATAATGACACACTGTTTGGGTACAGTTTGTTCTATGTTTTACTTTATTGTAATGAAGACTTGTGCTTTGTAGACAGAGCCACAGTTTGCCACAAGACAAAAGCAAACCACAAATAAGAAAGAAAAATGAGAAACAACAATTTGTTTGTTTGTTGTTCCTTCCTACATGGCAATGATTGATTGCAAGTTTTGTCATGTCCCTGTCTATTTTTGCAGGAGGATGTTGATGTTGTAAGAGAACCAGGATTGTAGTATAAGGTCTGCAGTCATGAGTACTGTTGAGCCTTCATCACGCGTGGGTGTCACCCTTGACCTTATTCTGAAGACCTTGATTGCATCCGCTGACTTCAACACCCTCAGCTCCAAGAACTGGGAAGCCATTGCCAGGTTGATCCCAGGTACCACACCCAGTCAGGTGAGTTGCTTTTCCATGAACAACTGACCTGTGGATCTTACTTTTAGCCACATACTTCTGCTCACTTTGACAAGTGGAGTAAACAACATAATGTGTGTTCGGACTCATGCTTTGATCTGCACAGACCCAAGGTGCTTGCTTATTATTTTCAAAAACAGCCACTGATTCAGTGTGTGTGGTATTTTGGTATGAAATGACACTCTGAATCTGATTTCAAAAGAACAAAGGATGCAGGCCTTTTAGTTATAGTCTTATACTATTTGGTCAGTGACGGTTATTGCAAGCAACTTGTAGAAATGTTCAGTATGCACTTATCACTGTGGTTGCTTATTTTAAATTATTTGTTTTCAAAATGGTACTGTGTGTGTGTGTGTGTGTGTGTGTGTGTGTGTGTGTGTGTGTGTGTGTGTGTGTGTGCATGTGCGTGTGTGTGTGTGTGCACACAGGTGTGTGTATGTATGTTTGTGTGTGTGTATGTGTGTATGTGCATGTGTGTGTGTGTGTGTGTGTGTGTGTGTGTGTGTGTGTGTGTGTGTGTGTGTGTGTGTGCGCACATGTGTGTATGCATGTTTGTGTGTGTGTATGTGTGTACGTGTATGTGTGTACATGTGTGTGTGTTGGGGTGTGCATGTGTGTGTGTATGTGTGTGCATGTGTGTGTGTGTGTGATGAACAGTGTGCCCGGCGCTATGAAGAGCTGTTGGCCAGCAATGGTGTACCGGCCCAGCAAATGGCCAAAGCCATTGTTGGCTCTGGTGGGAGCAGCCATTCTGCCTTGTCTGATGCAGACCCTGTGTCAAGGCAAAGCATCAGCTCCTCAGATTCTTCCAAGCAGAAAGGTACAGAGATTGTTGCATTAATGAGACACAGACACCTTTGCAGTACAGAAGAAGCCCTGATGGGAGACCACACTGATGAGAAACCACCTCTCTTATAACACCACATTTTCAGAAATCTTCTTTCATAATTACTTGTGAATGTACTTCTAACCAATGACCACCTCTTTTCAATTAAAGACCACTTCTTCTTTTTTTATCCTTTATAATTTCTTGTAAACAGACTGACAAAAGACCACTGCGCTTTAAAAACTTCTTTTGCTTGATTTTGATACTGATCTAAAAAGAGGGGTTATGCTGTATTGGCATACTTTATGTATCTGAGCAAACCTGTGCATGTGATGCTCACCTTTTTTCGTGTTTGATGTTCATGTGGGATGTAGTGTGTGTGTGTGGGCAGTTGCACATGTGCATATATATGTACATTCTTGTGTGTGTGTGTGTGAGTGTGTGCCTGTGTTTTTTTGTACATGTGTGTCACTGTGCATATATGTTTGTGTGAGTGTGTGTGTGTGCGTGTGCATGTGTGCACTTATACATGTGTGTCTGTGTACTGGTCTGTGTGAGAGTCACTGTGTGTGTAGTATGTGTACATGTGCATGTTTTCATGCATGTGTGTGTGTATAAGCATGTGTGTGTGTGTGTGTGTGTGTGTGTGTGTGTGTGTGTGTGTGTGTGTGTGTGCATGGGATGTGTGTTTTGACGTCCATGTACA
This sequence comes from Alviniconcha marisindica, assembly GCA_018857735.1. Lineage (NCBI taxonomy): Eukaryota > Metazoa > Mollusca > Gastropoda > Provannidae > Alviniconcha > Alviniconcha marisindica. The sequence goes on along the minus strand of JABMCL010000848.1, from coordinate 52,467 downwards.
TTTTGTATACATACATTTGCCTGGCAGCACATACCGCATTGTGTTCTTTCCTGCAGATTCCAAAGATGGGAGAGGACAAACCACCACTGTAGCTGGGGGAGGAGCAGCTGATGGAGGGGAACAGGGGTAAGTCCCGGTGCTACCTTCCCTCAGAGACAGCAGGGCAGCTTTTAGTAGGGAGAGGAGGGGCTGATAGGGGACGGGGGGGTGGGGGGGGGGGGGGGGGGGAAGGCCCAATGTCACCTGCCCTTAAAGAAAACGACACTGCAGCTTTTAGTAGGAAGAGGAGGGGCTGATAGGGGATGGGGGTGTGTGGGGTGGGCATGGGTAAGTCCTGGTGCTACCTGCCCTCAGAGACAACACTGCAGCTTTTAGTAGGGAGAGGAGTGGCTGATAGGGGACAGGGGGGGAGGGGCAGGGGTAAGGCCCAGTGTTACCTGCCCTTAGAGACAACAACAATGCAGCTTTTAGTAGGGAGAGGAGAGGCTGATGGGGGGGGGGGGGGGGGGGGTAAGGCCCAATGTCACATGCCCTCAGAGACAACAACACTGAAGCTTTTAGTAGGGAGAGGAGGGGCTGATTGTGTGTGTGTGTGTTGTCATAGAGAACATCGCCTGGGGGGTAGTGTGTGTGTGTGTGTGTGTGTGTGCTGATGTGGGGGGGGGGGGGGGGGGGGAGGGGGGGGGGAGGCATGGGTCAGTCATGCTCACAGAATGAATAGCGTGAATATGATGAGAATCTGTGGCATCCCCTAAAATGGCTATATGCCCAGGGGGAAAAGGGGGGCTTTTTTACTATTCCTCAAAACAAAACAAAAAACGATTAAACTATAGAACATGTGTGTCCCATCTGCTGAGAACCCAGTGCTATCCAAGGTTCTTTCTTAAGCCTGGAGGAAGTCAGAATATAGCCTTCCATGCTTCACCTACTGCCAGGAATTCTACATTTCTAATTTATAAATTGATTGGGTGTAAAACACCAAATTACTTACTCATTTCTAATTTATAGTGTGTTTGTAGTTCATTCAACTTAATTTTTTCAGTTCATCTTCAAACAGGAAGTGAGATATGACATGAAGAGTGTGTCTGATTTTTGCTTATGGTTTGATGACTTGTATTTCAAATGTCACTGTTGAAATGGCATTAAATGTCAAGGTTCAGTCTTGAAATTAAATGTGCATGCATTTGTTCCAGACCAATGATGGTGATCCATGTGTGTGACGAAGCCAAGAACTGTGAGTATTTGGCCATGTGGTCTCCATGATGATGTCAGCTTGCTGATGTTTTTTAATTTGTATAAATGAAAATATGACTTTTTAGTTCATTTGAAGGGTGCTTGATGACTTATTCCCCCACCCCCCTCCCCCCGCCCCCCAAAAGCTGTTCATTTTTACAGTACCAGTAGCATTGTCTTCTTTGTTTTTGTGGAGGGATATTACTAACCTTTCTCTACCCCCTCCCAAGAAAGGTTTCTTTTTTTCTAGCATAATGTTTTTCGTTCTTGTTACCTCTTTCATCTTACTCCAATTGGCATTTTTGATTGTTTTCATCCAGCAAGATGTATGTTCCTGCTTTTGTAAAGTTCATACCATCAGTTTGAAAACATCATTCATTTCATTGCATGCTCTCACACAGACAGAACAGCAGACCAACTTATCCATGAGCTCAAGTCTACAGCCACTAAATAAAAAAGTGCCCAATTTGAATAAGATGAAATCGGAAAAAAGAAAAAGAATGAATAATGAATATACTAGAAATATAATGATTTAAGAGGAAAATGATTTAACCTGTGGCATTTCATAGTCTGAGGTAGGTAAATTGTATATCTGTCTAGCTATCATATATATATATATATATTTTGGCATTTTATATTTTTATATAGGTTAATTTTCTGTGCTTAATTTGAGCATGGCTGCAAGAGAATAGGGACAGTTTTGATGTGACAACTGGATCACCCTGGTCTTGGTGTGTTATAGCCACTGGTTGTTGTTTTTCTCAGTGAAGAAAGACTTTTATTGCCCCCGAGACCTGCTGGTAGCAGAGATGAAGTATTTCGCCGAGTACCTGTCGACGGACACTCAGCGGTGTGAAGAGGTGGACATTTCTGTGCACTGTGATGTTCAGATTTTTGACTGGCTGATCAAGTACGTCAAGCGAGGCACCAAAGAGGCGGCAGAATCACCTAAGCTTGGTGAGGCACTCGGGTCTTATTGGTTCTTGAAACAAAAATGTGTATGGCACATGCTGATGCAGTTGTTAGAGGAGTTGTGACTGCATCAGATTAGAGATCGCTGGAGACTTACATGCTACAAGCAATGATATAAAGAGAGTTAGTGCAGTTCTTGCTGATTTGTGCCAAGAACTCTATTCATTTTGGTCCTGTTGGGGCCATGGAATGTCATATCTTTCACATATTTGTATCATCTACACATGCAGGCATGCACACGTCCATGCATGTACATACAAACATATATATACATGTGCACTCACACACACACTCACACACACACACACACACACACACACACACACACACACACACACACACACACACACACACACACACTCATGCACAATGTACACACACACACACACACACATACACACACACATGCACACACACACACACTTGTTCATCTAAATCATACAGATGCACTGTACTGGTGTTTAGGTCACTCAGCTTCTCCTTTAGATTAAGATGGGAAATGAGACCTAGCTGCTCTGTAATAAATATTTCACAGACATTTTATTGTTGTTTTTGCTCAAGAGGTTAATACTTTAGTATCTTACAAATACAACCAACCATTAGTCTCTTTTAGTGTTTGGGGATCATAGACTGAAATTGTGTACCTGTTTTATTTCAGAGGCAAACAACGTGGTGTCAATCCTGATCTCCTCTGACTTTTTGAAGATGGACACTCTGGTGGGTTATGCACTCTTATGGTTGGCAAAGCACTTTCTGTATTGTCTGTAGTTTTTGTTGTTACAATGGAACCCTCTTGAAAGGAACTTTTTGAAAATGAAATTTTGCTTTATTTACAGTGATGAAAATAGCCTTGCTGCATTCTTTCCTTGTATTTCTTGTTCTGGACTTTATGTTAATATTCAGTTGGGAAGACATGATTGTGATGTGTTCAGCCACTCACACTTAAGTATAACTGCATACCCGTGTTGAAAACCATAGGGGTAAAATGCCCGTGTTTAATATTTAATCAGCATACTGGAATTTTCTGCTGATATGCCAACAGCAGTACACACACACACACACACCAACACACACACACACACACACACACACACACACACACACACACACACACACACACAATACAACGATTAATCAGCATACTAACTGGACAACAGCTACCAAACAACACACACACACACACACCACACAAAAACACACACACACACCACACACATGCATAGGGGTACAATGCCCGTGTTTAATATTTAATCAGCATACTGGAATTTTCTGCTGATATGCCAACAGCAGTACACACACACACACACACACACACACACACACACACACACACACACACACACACACACACACACACACACACATACACACACATGCATAGGGGTACAATGCCTGTGTTTAATATTTAATCAGCATACTGGAATTTTCTGGTGATATGCCAACAGCAGTACACACACACACACATGCATGCATGCATGTGCACACACACACACACACACACACACACACACACACACACACACCACACACACACACACACACACACACACCACACACACACAGAAGAGAAAAACTGCTGTGTCACAGTGTTTCTTTCTCTTCTTTTTTTTTGTGCTTCCATTCCTGTTGATAGTGTCTGTGACGCATCTTTGCATCAGTTCTGCTTTAAGGATGTACCAGTCTGTATTGGTTGGGGAGAAGTGCACGTAGTCCACTGTTCTCCCTCAGGTTCAAGAGTGCATCAAGTACTGCCACCTCAACATGACCTCCATCGTGGGCACCAACTGCAACATGAACTGCATCAACGATCGGCTCATCACACGGTAAGTCACGACACTATCAGCTGTTGATTTATGGAGGGCATTTGTTGCTTTCTTTGATGATGATGAAGTGATGCTTAATGTCCTCAGATATCAGTTGACATATTATTAGGGACAATTTGTGACCAATGCCGAAGCACGGTTCAATAATTCTTTACGTCCACGGAAACCAGAAGGCTCGTTAGGATGGACAGCTCAGGATGGCCACCTCGACTCTCACACAGCTCCTGAACTATGATGCTTTCTTTCTTTTCTTCTTTCCTGAAGAATGCCTTGAAGTGCTTCAGGGATGGATGCCTTTTAGTTTAAGATGCTCATTTGTGCCTGAGTCAGCAGGTGTGGACATGCATTGTGGACATGGAGGTTTCCTGGCTGCCAAGCACCTGAGCAGCTTCAGCCAGTCAGAACACCAGCATCCAGACGAGCTAGCTAGCATTCAGAAAATGTATTGGCCTAATTTGATGGCAGCTGATATGATCTCTTGTTATAAGTGGACATATGCCTTTACTTATTGTGAAGTGGGGTTTTTTTTAATCTGCAAGACTTTGGCTGTGTTGAAAAGGCTGTGGGTTGTGAAAGTTTAGTTTGGAATTCACCAGACTTTGGCTCTGTTGAAAAGGCTGTGGGTTGTGAATGTTTTGTTTGGAATTCACCAGACTTTGGTTCCATTGAAAAGGCTGTGGCTTGTGTGGCAAACATGGCAACCACTCTTCCGACTATTTGTGCAGAATATTATTTGTGACATTTTGATTGACTGAAATTGCATGTGTTCAAGTTGGCAGCCCAGTACCAACTGTTGTTTTGATTTTGGTCTCAAGGCATAATATAACCAACAAGTTTCTGACTGTAAAATAATTTTGCTACAAACCCAGTTATTTCTGATGGTTTTAGATATTTACTTCATTTTTTGATATCGGTATACTTTCATTGGTCAAGTTTGCTTTTACAAACCTTTTTTGATTAAGATCCATTTCACTGAATGTTTTTAACAGGGTAGTGATTTTTGTTGTTGCTGCTGGTTATTGTTAGCTAACACTTGGTATGTCTGTTTTGCATTAGGATCACCGATCTGTTCACTCATAATGAAGCTGATGAGATCAAGGACAGAAAAGACAAGTTCAAGAGGTAATTGGCATTTTGCATGCAGTTTGAGATTAGTTAATGTTTGGATAGTCATGTGCATGTACACACACACACACACACACACACACACACACACACACACACACACACACACACACACCACACACACACACACATACACACATATGCACGCACGCACGCACACATGCACACACGCACACACACACACACACACACACACACACACACACACACACACACACACACACACACACACACACACCCATGCATACACACGCATACACACACACACACACACACACTTATACATACACAGACACAAGACAACCTGATTAATCCAGTGCGAAAATTACATAAGGCACTCTCTCTGTCTTTCTGTCTCTCTTTCTCCTTCTCTCTCACATACATACACACACACACACACACACACACACACACACACACACACACACACACACACACACACATTCACTGTCTCTATCTCTCATTACACACACTCTGAAATATTTTACAAAGTCTGCATTTGTGTGCCCAACAGCTAATAATTATCTGATTTTTTGTTGTTGCAGCAAACTGTTCGCAAAGAAGCTGGAAAAACTCTTTTCATCTGATTACACATCCCCTGATTCACCTGAAAATGCTTCAACACTGTACCGGTGAGTAACTGTGTTGTTCACAAAGTCTCCAGTTATTCCAACCATTTTGCATTCAAAATCACTTTCCAGACATGCATATTGTGGGTATTGTACAATTTGAAGTATGTAGTTTGTAATTAGTCTCTTTCTCTCTCTCTCATATTTTTGCCTGAGAAAGCAGTCATAAATTATCAGGAAATTTGCAACATTGGTGCAGAAAAGATATTCACGTTTTGTTTAGGAGCATCCTGGCTGTTTGATGGCACCAGCAGATAATCCATTTGGCTGTTAAAAAATCATCTGTTAATCTGTAATTATATGTGTGTGTGTGTGTGCGTGCGTGCCTGCATGTGTGCGTGATTGCATGTGTGTGCGTGCGTGTGTGTGTGTGTGTCTGCCAGCTGGCATATCTAATTTAGAAGCGATATATATAGATGATTATTGCCTAATACACCTGTGCAGCTGCAGTGTGTGTCTACGTCTGCTGACATCCAACTTGGAGAAGAAAGTCCGTTGTATGCCCAGCAGGTCAGTACATGTACCTCAGCATATGTGTGTGTGTGTGTGCACGAGTGTTTGCGTGCATGTGTGTGTGAGCATGCTTGCGCATGTATCAGTACTTGTGGGTGTTGGGGTGCTCTCATGTCCAACCACAATTTATTAGCGACATCATTTCGACCAACATGTACAATGGAATTATAGGTTTAGCTGCTGCTGTGTGTGTATGTGGGGAGTGGGGGGGGGGGGGGACATGTGTTCATGCATGTGAATGGGTGTGGGTGTGGGGATGCGTCATCTCCAGCCACAATTGACAAAACCATTTCGACCAAAGCCCAGTCACATGTTCAAGAATTGTTTGATACCAGTTCCAAATACAAAACACATGTCTCAAGCAAGCTGCTGGCTCGCAGACTGCTGACATGGTCAACGGAAACACAACCGAATCAAAGCAGTCAACAATAACTGAATAAGATGTGGCATCAGTTCCTTCCTCCCTCCCTCCCTCTGTGCAGAATGACTGTGGGCTATCAAGGGAAGCTCTCCTACAGTCACGTCAAGGACTCAGCATTTGACATCAACAGCTATCTGATAGAACTAAAGTCCCAGCTGAAGACCTGGCGCGACGTCTACTGGAGAATATGGGGCACCATCAACTCTCTGCCCTGCTCACGCTGCGGTGAGGCTTTCGCGCTGACGGAGTTTGGTCACTGCCGCTACCACCCGGAGGCACCCAGGTATGACAACCTTGACCCCGGGAGTCTGATGTCATGCATCGGGATGTACCCGTGTTGCCATCTGCGAACCACCCGCTTTGACCCGCTGCAGCAGAACAAGGTGAGGTCTTTGAACTGATTCACAGTGGACAGTAGCCTTGGCTTAGTGTGCGTCTAGTGCTCTGCACTGCAGTCTGGTGTAATCTTCTTCTTGTGGATTGCTCTGTGTGGAGGCAGTACACCCACTTTGGGGAGACAAATTGCTGCTATCAACACTACCATTTCCCTGTGTCTGTTTTGTAGTGTGTATTTTTAATATTCGCTGAAGTGGTGTACTGACAGTGCTATTTGGTTGTTAGGTGGCTGGTGCTGTGTGAAACTGCTGCCATCTTGGCACAAGTTCTGTGTACACCATACAACCATGCACCAGTTTACATAGACACTTCATTCAAAGCCACATTAGTAGGGTGCATGTGTGTTTAGCTGTAACCTGCCACCTGCACTTCTGGCAGAATGAACAGGATCTTTTACATGCTACTGCGGTAACACGGGGGTGAAATGGATACCAAAATAAGAGTCAGCACAGAAAGTTGACCCTGGAGAAGAAAAATTCCCCTGCCACTCCTTTGGGGACTCAAACCCGCAACTGGCTTCCGATCATGAGTCCGATGCTCTAACCACTGAGCTATCCCTCCCCACAGTGGACTCGGGGGAGAAAAATCTCTTGCTTCACTGGGGAGTGGAGCCTGCATTATCTGTGCACTGGAACTCTAATGCTCAGCCAGCTGAACTACATCCCTTCCACCTAATCCACTGATCACCGTAATTTTTATCATTTTAATGGGCGACTTAGCTGCGGATCGCCCCGCTTGGTGGCGCTGGGCATATTTGGGGCTTTGACAAAGCTCAAGACAGCTGCAAATGATCTCCCCTACACTAGCCAGGTGGTGCTGGGCCTATTTGGGCAGTGCAATGCTCAAGCCAGCAAAGTCGCTCATTGGTGTGTGGGTATGATTGTGTTGTGGGCGTGGCTTTTGGCTGTCATATTGAGGCAGTGGAGGTGGGGGGCAGAGGAGAGGGAGTAGGAATATGAGAAATGAATGACCCTGCCATTAATATATCATCTCAGAGGTGTTTTACCCTGTTTTACCAGACTTGTATACTTTTACTTTTACCTCTGTTACTTTTAACTTTTCAGTTGTTTAGTGTTGTACGAGGATTCTGAGTGAACCAGAAGACAGTTTTTTGATTTTATGCATTTATTATGAGTAGTAAAATTCTTTTTACATGTAAAGTGCATATGTGTGTGTGTGTGTTGGGTGTGTGCACGTGCATGCATGCATGTGTGTGTGTGTGTGTGTGTGTGTGTGTGTGTGTGTGTGTGTGTGTGTGTGTGTGTGCACATGTGCGTGTGTGCATATGTATCTTTCAGGGGTGTCGTGTAAAGGACCACATCATCAGCCTATCAGAACTGCCCTCCAGCAGTGGTGAGAAGGATACTGGGAAGTCTGCCATGCACCGTGTGTACGATGACCTGCTAGCCCGTCGAGACACCATCTGCGTCCCCTTCCAGCGTCTGTCAGACCTGAGGTCAGTGTCAGTTTCTGTGTTGATCAGTTGTACGTATATATGTTGTTGAAGTTAGACATCTCCACTCTCTCAGGCTCATGTATGAAATGGTGTAGTGTATGCTATGTGTGCATTTTATTTATTTTGCAGCAATATCTGTCTCTGAAAGATATGATTGACAAGAAATTGTACTTGACAGCACTGGGATTGACCGCAGCTGTCTGAAGAACAGTGGTGTGCATGCATACATATGTAGAAATTTAGTGTTGTGGATAGCAAAGGAGTGCAAACATGTTATTTACCAGCTGTCTGAATAATATGAAAGTGAATGTACCTGCTTGAATAACAAGAGTGTGTATCAATGTAAAATGCTAGTGTAAAAAACAGGGCTGTAAATTTGCATAAAACAGCTGCAAGCACAAAATTGTCCCTGTTCTGCTGGGGAAGTTTGAAGAAGTATGAGCAGGAAATCAGGAGAGAGAGAGAGAGAGAGAGAGAGAGAGAGAGAGAGAGAGAGAGAGAGAGAGAGAGAGAGAATGGTAATGTGTACAAATTATGACTGTGTTAATCTGAATTGTAGAGCCAACAGTTTTGTGATTGAAGCAAAATTACTTGAATGTTTTCACATTAATAATGAACATTTTGTGTCTAAGGAGTGAAATAAAACACTGCATCTATATAATGTTCTAACTTCATTTGTTTGTTATTGTGCATTCTTGTTGGTTTCAGGTTATTTTATAGATTGGCTAGATAGTGTGGCTATATCTTGCCTTTCAAGTTTGCAGTGGAATTCTTTTCTGAATTTTTATATGTATTTTCTTAAGTTTTCATTTTGACCTCTTCTACCTGTAGGAAAAGGTTTTTTAGTTAGTAATCATATTTTAACGTTGTCAGCTACAGAGGGTCACTTCAGGATGAAGACATGTTGATTTGGATGGCCCCAGACATTAAATTGCGTCTTAACGGAGTTGCACAATACTTTCATGTTGTGATGCTGATTTTATCCATTCTGTTGCACAATATCTCAATGTAGAAGAGGAAACTGAGCTGACATGTAACTGTCTGCATAAGCCGTCAGTCGTGATTCAGTGTCAAAACTAGTTGTGTAACCAATGTTTTGGTCTTGTGTATGTGCGTAGTCAATCATCAAACAGCCACTTGTGGTAAGTTTGCCTCCCTCATTGCCACTGGCTGGGTTGAGAGACTTTCTCTGTGTGTGTTGCTTCATTTTTGCCTTCTGTTTTTGTGCTGTTTGCCTTTTGTGTCTAACACCTGGAAGACTAATTTCTTTCATCACTGATATGTTCGACAGAGGTAAGAAAAGCAAAAATGGAAGAAGAAAAAAGAAAGAGAAATTAAATCAGAAATCTGTACCCAGTATTTACCAGTTATTGCTTTTAGCGATTGCTTATTTGAAGTCTGTTTTGACTGTTGTTGAATTAATACATGCAGATCTGTTATTGAATTAATACATGCGGATCTGTTATTGAATTAATATATGCAGATCTGTTACTAAATTAATACATGCAGATCTGTTACTGAATTAATACGTGCAGATGCTTGTGTCTTGTCGATTTGTTACCTGGATTTTGTACGCTAAAGCTAAAAGCTGTTGTTTTTTGCTCATCAGTCCCGAAGAACCTGATCCTCTGTACTGGGTTAAAGTCTGGTGATTCTGTTCATTCCATTGCACCAGTAGCCCCAGCAGTCCATCTGATGCTGCAGTTAAGAATTTGTAACAGCAATTGAGAATAATAATAATTTGTAACTGAGAAAGCAATGCTCACTTCAGTAGAATTGTTTCTGACGGGATAGCTAGCTGGAAGTAGTGTCATGAGCTTGTGTTTCCTTGGCGTTGTCATCTTTGTTTTGCAGCTTCTAAATCTGTTCATGTGCTGTTCACAGTATGCTTAATTCTCTAAGTAAGGCAGTGTATAGTACTATGGATCAGAAAAGGTGGAACATTGCTGTGTGTGCTAGGGGCTTGGGGTTGTGAGTACTTTGGTTTCCTACCTCTTCTGTGGGATAAAGGTCCTGTGCTTTAAAAATTATCAGTCGTGCAAAGGATAAAACTACTTCTTCACAGGGGATGGAGGATGGATGCAGGGCTTTGGGTACTCTGGTTCACTGCTTCCTCAGTTAACAGGCCTGTGCTTTCAAACTTCTGAGTGATAATATAATTACCGAAGGATAAGAGTACCCCTGCACAGTTACTGCACACAGTAGGCTGGTAGTTTGCCTGTAGTCAGCAGTCAGGAAAACTTGCAGCATTGCAATGCTTGGATTATTTGGAGCATGGGATTAAGTGTTCCCAGGAATCTAACTGATATTATTCTTGGTAGTAATAGTAATTTTCACTTACACTAGTTACAGTAGTACTTAGCAGCAAGAACTTTTGTTCTTAGATTAATTCAGTATGAGATCTGATGCTTGGAGTACTCATGATTAATTCAGTATGAGATCCGATGCTTAAAATACTCATGACTATTTTTGTCACTGTTTGGACATTGTTTTGTGAACTGTTCACAACTTTTTCACATGCCTGTGTCAGTGCATGGGTGCTGCCATGTTTGGCCATCGGCTGATTGAGTTTAGTGGTGTTGCACTGAGTTGTTTACATTTTCTCACCTGACTATTTTCACGGATGTATCACTCTTAAAACCGGAAGGCTCATTCAACCTATTGTTCAAGGCAATTCTTTATTCGTTGTCATGGGTCAGGAAACTTATGAACAGACCGAGATGGAATAGACAGTGAGAAAAGGGAGACAAAGCTGCATCACTTTCTGCCATCTGCATCACTTTCTGCCATCAGTTTCATATCCCTTCATGCTGTTATGACAATATTTTGCCACAGACACTTTTATTTATTAAGCTGATGTCCCATAATTGATTCTATTTCCTCTTTAAATGAAACAACCCTTGTGTGAAAATAACCAGATTTTGTGGACACCATCAGTTAGCAGTGATTGCCTCTCTGTTGATATTGGTCCATTTGTTAATTTATTTTTATATCTAAAAATGGTTTGGTACATAGTGTCTGTAGTTACAGAATTCAGGATTAAAATGGTATTGGTGAAATTCAAGAATTTAGAATTCAAGAATTTAGAATTAAGACAAATATTTGTTATTAGAAGTTAGTAACTGGAATATTTCTTAATTTTATGCACACAGCTAGGCAAACATATGTTGTGGTCTTTCCATAATAACTTGTGTCTGCAGATGAGCAGTCTTCAGGATTTCCAAGTGCCTTTAAAACATTTTGTTGAGTACACCATACCATGCCAAGCATGTTTAAATGTTGAGTACATTATACATGTTTGAGTTTTGAGTACACCATCATATTTGAATACTGAGTACACCCTGCAGGTTTAATTGTTGAGTACACCATACATATTTAAAGGTTGAGTACACACTACTTGATTAAATGTTGAGAAAAATCCTACATGATTAAATGCTGAGTATGCCTTACAATATTTAAATGTTGAGTACTCCATACATGTTTAAAAGATAGTACATCATACATATTTTGATGTTGAATACACACATCCTGTTTTTAAAATGTGATGTTGAGTACACGTTATGATTTACAGTTTAGTTTAAACTAAGTATGTCTGCTCATTTCAGTTTTTGAGGCCTTGGCATAATTTTAAAGTTACAGTTATTGCAATGTCAAGAGAAAGGGGAAATGAAAGCTGTGCTTTTTGTCAGTGTCTTTACAGGGTCTGTTTAAAACCTTTCATTTTTGTGATGCACATAGATCAGGTCATTGTTTCTGCTTATCTCTTGTTTTTTTCTAGGACACTCTTTATGCCTGTTTGAACAAGTCCTTTCAAATAATACTTTGTAATAATTTTGATGATGTGTACTTTTTAGTTACCAGGATTTCCAGGTCCCAAGTCAGAAGAAAAAAAGTTATAAGCTTTAAAAAATAATAATTAAACTTTCATGAGTGAGAACCTTTTTCTTTTCATGTTCATTTGTTCACACATTCTGACCTGGCGGACTGCATGACTGTGTGCAGTGAACTGGAAGCAGACGTGTTTGGAAATGAGGTGTATGCCAGCGACTATCACATGGCAGTGTCCACCGTTCCTTCTCTTAGTCTGGCTGGTCATGATGACAGGACAGAGGTCAGTTAACTGTTGCTTCACTCTGTTCTTCATTCTGTCTCATGTGTCGTCCTGACAGCACCCTGCGTGGTTGACAGGGTGTTGAAATCCTGTTACAGACTTACACGTCTCTTGGCCTATGTCCAGACTGCCTCACTCCTGTCTGGCTTGTGTCCAAACTGATCTGTCTTGGTCTATGTCCAAACTAATCTGTCTTGGTCTGTGTACAAACTGATCTGTCTTGGTCTATGTCCAAACTGATCTGTCTTGGTCTGTGTCCAAACTGATCTGTCTTGGTCTATGTCCAAACTGATCTGTCTTGGTCTATGTCCAAACTGATCTGTCTTGGTCTATGTTCAAACTGACTTGGTGTAAGTCCAGCAGTTATCACATAGCCAAGATTTCCATTTCCTGTCTCAGCCTGCTACTTGTGTGTGTGTGTGTGTGTGTGTGTGTGTGTGTGTGTGTGTGTGTGTGTGTGGTGTGTGTGTGTGTGTGTGTGTGTGTGTGTGTGTGTGAACAGACAGTAAGTACTTCTTTTGTATGAATGTTGATAGAGCAACTTTGTCTGACATCACCTTGCTGGGAGCACAAATTAAATGAAGCCTTCAGCTGAAAAGGTTTGCAAATGTTTTACATTTTCAGGCCAACTTGTGTCTTTGCCTTGGTACCCCGTTAAAGAAGAAGAAAATGGCTATGACTGCTTAACAACAGGTGTGATTCTGTTTCAGACTGGCCGACCACCCCCGAGCCTTCAGGCACTGACAGTGGAAAGAGAAGTGTCCAACGATGATGATGAATTTGGAGGTAGCGATGATGAAATTGGTGATGAAGAATCTCAGCAAACTGCAGGTATTTTCTCCTGTCATCAGTACCACATATGCACTTTGACAGTCTCATCAACATATTACACAGTTCATTAGTGAGTGTCAGCAGCAGTTATGCAGAGATTTAGTTTTGAGATTGGTTTAAACATACTTGTAATGCAGGTTTTCAATTTGGAAATGTATAACATACATTGAGACTGTTTTCTTTCTTCTCCCTCTTTTTTTATATATTTTTTAAAAATTTAGATGATTTGCTGTTTTTGAAAATATGTGCTTTTAATCAATATTTATTGCTGATTGAATGTACTTGTGCAGGGAAAAAGTCCAGAGGAACTAGACGATCCCGGGTCACAATCAAACAACAGGCTATCCTGCTTCATGCGCCTGTGTTTGAGTGAGTGCCTCTTAGTGTTCGGTACTAGATTTTGTTTAACATTTTCACAAAAACTGCAGGGTGCTCAATACTGCTATCAAAATTAAAGTGTGTGTGCTTGTCACAGTGTGTGTGTGTGCGTGTGTGTGTGTGTGCGCATACGTGTCACGGTATGTGTGTGCATGTCATGGTGTGTATGTGTGTGTGTGTGTGGGGGGGGGGGGGGGGGGGGGTAGTTGCAGTTAAAATACTGTCATATGAAAAGAAATGCAATATGGCATTGATTGAATAGATTATGAATAAATGATCTGTAAATAGTTAAATTCATGAAAAATAATAACCAGCTAAAGGGTGAAATAAACTGATTTTTCTGTTTTATTTTGTTTCTTTGATTATCTTAATTCTGTATGGGATACTGTGTCATGTTTTGTGAACATGAATAAAAGTGCAATGGCAAGCACACATACTGGATTGACCTTTATACACATAAATAGCTCATGGTTTAAATGGCTCGCTGAGCATTTGTGTATTCTTTAAACATTATGACTGCATTGGCCCCACCCCTGCCCCCTGACAGGCAGACCAAGAAGTCGATGTGGGATGCTCAGCGGTCCATGAGATACAACCAGGATGCTCAGAGGCAAGAAGGTACAGTGCGTGTTTGTGTCCATTGTGAAACACCTGGTAGCAAATTATTTGTTCGTGTTCTGTATACTTTGGTGACTTCATCCTGAGGGGACTGCAGTTAACAGGTCATTATTATCCAGTTATTAACTAACTAACCTTGATGACTGCACAGTCTTAGCTGCATGGGGCACTCTTTGATACCAATAATAGGTGTACACCTAACCCGTCATCATATTTACTGGAATGCATGAGCTTCTTCAGCCAGTTGTCTGAAGATCAGACTATAGTGAGACTGTGTGTGCAAGCTTACTTATCCCACACTTTCACCGTATAAAGTGGGCTGTTTGGGCATTTCAGATCATTTTACCGTGGTGCATTTTGACGTTTGAGAAGAAAATCATATCATTTTACATCAGTGCATTCTCATGTTGGACAAAAAAATACTGAATGCAATTTTGGGGTCAACTTTGGCAACAATTACAAGAGTTTTGTTTGTGGAGTTACTGGCATGCAAGTTGATGTTTCCTCCATCAGTTTTTTTACATACTTGCTTCTGTCATAATTATTTTCAGATCAGCGGCGGATAAAGGAAGTTCGTCTCTACCTCACCAAGCTCCGTCTGAACCCAGAGAGAGTGGAGAGGCCAAGGAAAGAGGTACAGGTCGACATCATAATAATGCTGTTAGTGGGGTGCAGGGATGTCGTACAGGACAAAGTATGTGGGATTGTTAAAAGAACCTGACCTTTGCAGGAATATCTCACAGGACAAAGTATCTGGGGTTGTTTAAAGAACCCAACCTTTGCAGGGATATCTCACAGGACAAAGTATTTGGGATTGTTAAAAGAACCTGATCCTTCTCTGTGCAGGATTCACCAAAGATTCTGCCTTTAGATAAATCAGCAAAAAAAAGAAACCAAAATAAAGATTTGAAGTCCAGTTACGAACTATAATATCCAGCAAGTGTTTTAGTTGAAGGCGCAGGTCATCATTAGTCACACAAACAGTGAAACTGTTCCAGTTTTAAAGGCGGCATTTTGGAAACTTATGAGATGCAGGATGGATCAAAAGCACAGGTCTTCCCCAAGTATTTAGATGCTATATTGTGCTGCTAGCAATTTTTGTTGTTGTTATAGTTTGCAGGAGGAATTTTTAGCAAACTGGAAGCTCAGTGGAGAGCAGCGCAAGGGCCTGTACCCAGCAAACAAGCAGGACCTTCTCAGTTCAGGTACAGTTCAAAATGTGTTACAAGTGCCTGTCCCTACAAAACAGCAACCTTGTAGTCCATGTGGTTTCAGTTCTGTAGGCAAACTATAATTGCTGATTGATCTCTTTCTCTTGACGACTCTGTCTGTCTGTCTCTCTCCCTAGTGTGATATACATGGTTGCCAGGGAGTCGGAAGCAGATAATGTGTCCGTCTCTGGCTGTTTCTCTTGCTTTGGCTGTGGAATACCGAAGTGTACCTCTCAGACGGAAGTTGATGACTTAACATGCAGTTCAGTTCAGTGCCAATTTAAGGTTAGAAATAACTGGCCCCAGTGCAATGTACATGCATAATATAATAAAATAATTGTTTACATGACTTCGCTTTTTGTTACGGTCTCTTTGCACTGTGTGTGCAGACATGATCTCAGATCAAGCTCCCCTTTGTTAATTAGGTTCCACTCATCTCTGTTAATTAGGTCCACTCATCTCTGTTAATTAGGTCAACTCATCTCTGTTAATTCAGTGCAGGTGCGCCCTGTACATTGCTAACTCAGTGCAAGTACACTGCTGTAAATTCAGCACATGTGCACTCCTGTAAATTAATTGTTAATTTAGTGCAAATGCACCCCTGTAAATTACTAATTCAGTTAAAGTGCACTCATGTAAAGTGTAATTCCTCTCGGCACAAGCTACAACCTGCACTCATCTAGCCAAGAATCTGACATGAATTTGTTCATTCATAAACATTCTTTGAACACACACTTACGCCAGGACACTCTCAGTGTGTTCTCTGTAACAGCAGCATGTATTAGTGATTATCATTCTGACTTTGGTTGACTTGGATTTAGTCTTGGTTCTTCTTTTGTTCCTTTCTTTTCTTCTTTTGAATTAGTCAAATGATTCATCAGTAGCCTGTAGTTATGCAAAGTTCTGTGGGTGTTCATTCATTATTGCACTCTTTTTGTCCCCCTTCTAGTAATAACAATTCCAACCAAAGGTACATACAACAGTTCACTTTTGTTGTTGTCCTTTCTTGACTCATAATAAATTTATGTGTGCATGTGTAGTGTAAAGTTGACCTTTAGGCCATTGTGGGACTAGGCCTTAATGTTTGCATTTTCTCAGACACCTAATGGGTAGATTGAATCTTTAAAACGTGTGCAGTGATGGCCTGCATTCATCCCTGCCTGCTCATGTTAACTTTGCTTTTGTCTTGTAGTCAAACACTGTCAGGTCTATGTGAGTTTTAAAATGATTAAAAGAAACATACCAGTATATATTTTTAAATGTCAGTTTTGCTGCTTTAGCATTTTAGCAGCAGTAAACTGAATGTAGTATCTGTACTTTGTACAAGTCAGTCTTAAGAAGGAAAATGCTTTTTTTGGAGGTTGACAGTCATTTTAAAAAAAAAGCGTTTATAAAACTCAGTCAAATTAATTGTAAATCTTACAAGTCAGACTGAATGGGAGATGATTGAACAGTTGTTGTTATTCTTGTTTTCTTTCTGATTCATCTTTAACCTCTGTAGGTTATTATGTTGATTTTTTTTGTTTAGTTTTTCCTTCTTTCTTTTTATTAACCTTTCTCTCATTGTTTATTTTGAACTCATTAATACTGTTGTCTATTTGTTAGTTTTTCAGTTTAAAGATGTTTTTGATGATTCTTCTTTTTTTCTAAAGACTCAGATATGTTTGTGTAATGCTTTTCATTTCAGAGGGGAATTTTCATGAAAAATGAGCAATAGCAATTTATTTAATTCCATAGTGCAGAAAACTTTGGAGCCTCCCGCCAGTGGATGCATTTCACAAATTACAACGTACAACTGCATAACTATATCTGCTGTACAGAAGTACATGCAAGTCCATGGGCAAGAAGTTTTTTTAATTTTAGGATTGTCAGTTCAGGTGTATGAACCAGAACCAAAATGAAGTACTGTGTGCTACCTTATGTTGTAGTCACTGATGTACAGTAGCAGCACAATGCCATTTTTTACTAAAGAAATTTAAATGTTCACCACCTGTGAAGTAACTGTCATGTTCTATGAAGACAACTTGCCTGAACTGATGACCTTGCCCCTTCTGCTTTAGTAATGGTGTGATGCAGACGTGTGTGACTTGATCTCTCTGAAGTGGATCACATCATGGACCTTTTTTCTTCTTCTTCACCAGGCCGCGATCCAGCATGCCATTGAGGCGAGAGCGTTCTGGAGTCTTTCATTTCTGATGATGTTGGGCCATTAGAACATACCAGCTGCACAAAATAGAAACTGTAAAAAAAACAAAAAAAACACCCTGTGAACATGTCCCTTTAATGTGCTTTAGTGATGGATTTTTGCATGTTTAAAGCACATAACACGGTGTTTACTGGCCGAGTGCAAAAGCGAAACTTACTTACGGCACAGAATTAACCCATCTGTTTGTCCAATGCATCTCTCTTGTTCAGTTATATATATATAAAGACACGCTTTGTGAAGAGAAGAGCCCACCCAAGTTTTCTTGATAAATATATAAATATGATAAACAGGCAGCTCATGGAAGAAGTTGGGGGGGTGGGGGGGAGTACATGACATTCCAGTTTGTAAAACTCTGTGGAAGAGGTAACAAACTCAGCGTGTCACTTTTGACATCCTGAGTTACTGAAACCCACAAAAAGTGAAACTGTTGATGATTTTATTTGATTAAGTTCCAAGACTGTGCATGGCATCACAGAGCACAGTCATGGTCTCTTGTAGCAAGGGGCTAGTAGATCTAGAGCAGTCATTTTGTAAGAAACTCCCCTCAAAAAACAAAGGGAGCCAAAATATATAAAAATCCAGCTGAAAAGTCATTTGGCTCAGTTGTAAGTTAAACTAGGACTTAGGCTTTGATGATCTATTAGACTTTGCACAATGTGATTAAAAACCAAAACAAAAAAACATGTTGATTTTATAAAATGACCTGCATGTGACACTTTTGAGGGAGAAAACTGAGCATAGCTTTGGTCACATTGTGAGGTCCTTCCTTGCCAAAGTTATCCATCACCACAGCCAGTGGTTTAGTCAATCCTGTGACTGAGTAAGCTCTGTGTTGGCATTCCCTTGTGTAGAGCAGTGTGGCTGTTGTGTTCTAATGTGCACTGTGCATCGTTTGGTTTTAACAGGTACATGATGTATGAGGCATGCTCAGCATACCATTTTTTTTTAACCAGGATTCCTTTTCCTCACATTGTACTTGTCTATTAACCGCATGTATCTCACTCCCAGATCTTTGACACCACTTTTTTCTTGTTATAAATTTACACGTCTTATGTATGTTTAGGCACATTTTAACAGCCGTGTTCCTGGTAGGTCTGTCATTAATTGTGTCTTCATTCTGCATGTAAAAAGTGTGACTGGTGGGCAACTGTGGCCTAATCTGTAAACAAAACGCAGTGCTTGGTACTATGGGTCATCAAAAGCAAGGAACCAGCTTTTTGGTGCAGTAGAGGGGGGAAAAAGTTGTGAAATTTTGTTTCTTCTTCTTTTATTTCTGCATCTGTCCACAAATTTGAGCAAAATGTGACCAATCATAGCAAGCTAAAGGTAACTTGGGTTTAACCGAGTACATCACCCTTTTTCTAGAAGGCTAAAATATGCCATCAAAAGTTCACTCCAGAGAGAAGGACATTACAGAATATATAAGTAAAATAAGACTGGTGACAAAAATGAAAGCTTGGAGCTTCTGGTGTTGAGTTCTGTACATGACATCAAAGAGGTATATCATTTTGATGACATCAAACATGGGGAAAGA
Source organism: Alviniconcha marisindica (assembly GCA_018857735.1). Classification (NCBI taxonomy): domain Eukaryota; kingdom Metazoa; phylum Mollusca; class Gastropoda; family Provannidae; genus Alviniconcha; species Alviniconcha marisindica. The sequence goes on along the minus strand of JABMCL010000848.1, from coordinate 33,010 downwards.
GCAGAAAACATGGTAAAAAGCATATGAAACACTGTCAGTGACATTGACAGCTTATAAAACTGATTTTAAATCAGTGGTAATTTTAATTGCATTTTTTTTTTTTTTTTACCTCAGATTATGTTCTTTTCACTTGTCACTTGTTTCAAGCACCCCCAGTAAAAAAAAAAAAAAAAAAAATGAGTCTGAGAAGATTAGTTCTTTTAAGTATATATATATAGCAACATCCAAGTCTGTGTTGTATTCCATGGATGAACTGGAAGGATGACATGAATTTGCTTTTGTATGGTTTGTAAGGTCATAAATAAATCACAGTCTGCCCTTTTTTCCATTCATCCAGTCAATTCTTTGTGAACCCTAAAATTTGCATGTGTGTCATTATTTATCAGCTGCCTCTTCCCTTTGTTTCCCTGATTAGCTGCTTGTTTTTCTGTCATTTATTATATGGGGAAGCAAGGTATTTGCAGATGTGGAATTTTAGAAGAAGGTGGCCCTGTGTTGTTTATTTCAGTGTAACACAGGTTTAATGTGACTGGAAGGGCTGAAAGTGCCAAGGGCTGAAAAAGAGTTGCAAATAAAAAAAATAAAAAAAATGCTGTATTGCTTTTTGAATTATTACATCCTCTTTTTTCCTTTTGATTATCTAGTTTATTTATTTTCATCTCTTCCACCCCCAGCACCCTCTGTAATCTTTCGAATAAAGAATGCCACCAGGTTTCTGATTCTGTTATCCAGCATTCTGCAGAGCACAGCAAGCCAAGTTTTTTTCTTTCTTTTCTTTTTCTGCCACATAGCTTCATCTGTCTCCATCTTTGAAATTTATTATTTCATCTTTGGATGCTTGTTTAAAATCCATCTATTCATGTTAAAAAACAAAATTGACAGCTTTAACTTCATTTTCACCTCCTTGTTGTTGTAAGCTTGACCTTGTCTTTCATATATATATCAGTATGGATACAGACACATAATTATGTATATATGGTTGTTGACTGCATAAATTTCTATTGGCACAACTTGCTGATACATATTGTTGGCATAATCAGTCTAATATCACTTATGTCAAAAGACTTTGAATACTAAAGGAAGAAGAAGAATCCATCTTTTATATTTTTCTGTCAGTCATTTGTCTGAATAAACATTGGTTGAAAAGTTTTGGAGGGAGGGTGGTCTTCAAAATTCAGAATTGAGTTACGTAAGAGCTTTTCTTTGATATATGTGACAACTGCACACACAGATTAAATATTACCATTATTTTTTTATTTTTTTTGGGGGGGGGGGGAGTTGAATGATTGGATTTTGGTCACTGTGACTGAAGCTATTGAAGTTTTGTGTCAGTACCTCAAGCTTTAGAACGTTTGGGTCAGTACCTCATGTGTTGAAATTGTGGGGCCTGTACCTGAAGTTTTGGACATCTTTTGTCAGTACCTGACATTTTGGAATTTTGGAGCCAGTACTTGAAGCTGTGGAATTTCACTATACAAGAATTCACTGCTTTTCTGCTTTGATTTTGAGCTCCCTAGGGTGCAGCCATCGCCATGTTTTCACAACTTTAAAACATTGATTTTAAATAGTCTAGACCATAAATCAATTGAAAAACTGCTGTGAGTCAGTTTTGTTTTCCTTTCCTATTGAGAGGGCCCATGGTGCTTCCTGCTTGAGATCCCCTGTAACAAGCAGGTGTTGGTCAATTACAGTACATGTGGTGTGATGCACTGTCTAGAACTAATGTTGCAGGTTATGGAGTTGATTCAGTCTTTATTATGCTCACTGTTCGCACAGATTTGTTTGTACAGGAAATACTGATAACTTAGAGAGTAATAACACAAAGGTTTGGGTTATTTTTACACAAACTTCTTTCCTTTTCGTGTCAAAGGGATTTTTTTCCCCACATAATAAGCAGTAATCATTATGTTAACAGACTTTCTAATAACACAGAATATTGTTTTTTTCCCAACAGTTTTGTTTTGTCGGTTATAATTCCCTACAGTAATTATGTTTGGAAAGTGGAATCATTGAGTGTTATGGGAACACATTGTGGTTTTAGCGTTAGAGTAGGGATAAATAGCAGTGCAGAAAGGGAGAGAGACTGTGCTGCTGCTGCTGCTGATCAGGCTGATGATGATGGCGGTGATGATAGTGACTGTCCATGTTCCCCAAAACTCCATGCATGCTCTTGAGGCAAAACCAGTGTGCAAAGGTTGTCTTGGGACTCTGCACAGCCAGAGCCCATGGCATGTGTGCTGGTAGGAATAGTGTGATGAACTGGGCTGGGTGCACCAGGGTGTACAGTGCACCAGACACTGCTGCAATGGGACCCCGATGAAGGACCTGCACCATGATGAAGACCACCCTCCTTGATAGTCACTCTCTCTGAAACCTCCCCTGTCAGATTTCCACAGAAATGAACCTGCCAAAAACTGTATCACCCCGCTTCAGTGATCACTCTTCTGTGATTTTAGGGTGGTCTTCAAAGAGAGGCTGCACACTATTGTGGCCTGTAGCTCAGAGACTGAGAAACAACGAGTGTGGTGTGTCAGTGAGCAATGACATGCTGGTGCATGTTGTGTACACAAGCCTGTTCCTGCCTTTTGCTTATGCAGCATGGAGCAATTCTCTCCCTTTCGTGGCTAGCTGCATGAGCAAGTTTGTGCCCAACAAAGTGTTCTTAAACAGGTGTACCTGGCTGGCTGGGTGTGAAAGTGTGTGGGTGGTGAAGTATGTGTGTATGCCTTTGTGTTCATATATATATCAGGGTGTGCATGTGTTTGTGTGTGGGCACATCTGTATGACATGCCAGTGTGCGTGTGCATGTGTGTGTGTGTGTGTGTATGATTTTACCATGCGTCCTTAGTGTTAAGTCAAATCTGAAAACCTCACAGTGTATTTTTTCTTATTGATCTGTTATGGTTTATTGCGGATCTATTTATGGTTTATTGCTGAATTATTCAGGATGGCCTAATTAGTCCCCATTTGTTTTTTTGATTTGCAGAGCCAAGCCCAAGCCACCTACTTCTGTTCGCAGTACCATGGCATAGTGCCAAAGAGGAAGCCTCGTTTCTGTCTCTCCATCTATTCTTTCTCTGCACACACTGACGCAGACTTGTCTCTGATGTCATTTTAAAGTTTCTCATTTCAGCAAGGGTGTTTTGCTATGTTTGATTTGCTGATTGTTTAAACATTGTATTGTTAAAAATGCAGATGATTAAGGTAACTTTACAGTTGTTGTTTTTTTTTTTTTTTTTGAAGTTATGAACTTGTTTGTTTCTGTAAATATTTACACATTTAATTCACTGTGATAATAAATGGGAAATTTTGTAAGTAGTCTGCAGGACTACAAGTTTCTAACCAATTAAATTCACCTTTTAAGAAATATGTGTGCTTTGTTGTGATCTTTGTTCAGCAGTTAAGTAGTCAAAATGCTATGTTTTATAACTGCATCTTGCACAGTTGTGTTGCTCAAAATGTATTTTGTTCAGCACAATAATGAAATCAGAACAGCAAAACTTCAAATTAAAGGTGTTGTTCCTAGTATATCCTGATTGATTTTATGTTGATTTTAGAAGATGATTGACATGTGTGTGTGTGTGTGTGTGTGTGTGTGTGTGTGTGTGTGCGTGTGCACAAATGCAAGTGTGTGTGTGTGTGTGTGTGTGTGTGTGTGTGTGTGTGTTTTCTCAGTGCATTGAGTCACCCAACATATGTAGCAACTGACACTGCATACACTGATACAGGCAGAACCACAAATATCTAACATAAAGATATGAAATCAAATTAGCAGAGGACATAAAAGCAAAGTCCTTTAAACAATTTTTTTTACATTGATCACTGTTGGACCAAATATATTTTGAGGTGTGGCAGAATTTGTGCACCTTAATATAATGACATCATGCTCATATCCCAAAATCAAACTGCCATTATTCATTCTGTAATAAATAGGACAGGTAGAGCTTGTTTATTTGTTTTGGTACTGATTGCTGCAAAAACAATGACTGAATTTTTTTAGAACTCTTTTAATGCAGTGAAAATGCGCTGTGATTAACATCTGTTTATTTGTGTGTGTGCATGCGTGCATGCATGCATGGGTGTGTGTGTGTGTGTGTGTGTGTGTGTGTGTGTGTGTGTGTACTTCCATAGCACAAAATATCTATCTGACTAGAAGGTTTTATCTCCATCTGAATGGGCACCCAAACATACAGAAAATGGGGCAACATGAAATAAAGAAAGGTTATATACAGTAATAATGCAAATTTCATGTTTACAATTTGTCCCAAAACCAGCACCTTTTATAGGGGACACTGCATTGGCAAAAATTGTGCACAATTGTACAGACACATTCACAAATTCCTAAACTCTTTGTTTCAACTGCCAAACTCCCCTCGCCCCCCCCCCCCCCCCCCCCCCCCCCCCCCCCCCCCCATCAATCAACCATCTGTGTCAGTGTCCATCTGTGCCCAATATGAAAGAGGTGCATTCAATGCAGGCAAGCAGGAACACTTGTGTGCAGCCAGTCCTGCTAACCATGTCTCTCAAAAGTCAGAAAAGGAGAATAAAATTTAAGGAGCATTTTAAAACAAAATCTTTGATTCTGAGCGTTTATTTCAATCTCTTAAATCTTATATGTATAACCTGCAAGACAAAACATTATTTTGGGGTAGCCAGTTCTCCAGGTCTTGATATACAGGCATTGAGAGTTTGCTTATGTTTGTAGGTTTACTGCACTTCAGTTTCAAAACATTTTCTTTGTTAAACTTGATTGGTGAACAAAAAATCTGAAATCTGAATAAATCCCAGCCCATGTCGGCAAAATAATACAATATCAAGCAATTGCGGTCAGATGCTTGTCAACCACAAATCATGTAGCCCAAATCATCAGACAGAAAGTTAATATAACTTATACCTATCTATTTTAGTATTCATATAGTTGATTTTGTATCTTTACAGTCACGAACAGCCCAAAGGAGGAACGAAACTGTCAGATTATGATTGAATGCATATAATCCATGGACCTACTTACTTGGGATACTTCCATGATATTAAATACGTATTACTATTAGTGGGCCAACATCGGTCTACACAATAAATGTACAGTACACCGTCCATGGGTTGGGCTGACTCTGAGGGCTTTCCAATCGTCTCATCAAAATAATACTGAGTGGATTTTCACAAGTCAAAATAAACTTAAAAACAAACAAACACAAACTTCGCTCAGCCTGTCAGTCCAGTCCATGCAGACATGACACTGAACAGTAATCTCTGGTGCAGACGATTGATCGAGGCACGTGACTTGACGTAGACATGACCCCCTACCTTTCAACTTTGACCTAACATAATGGCGGCCACAAAGGACACGGAAGAGGAGTTGGCATTGGTAAGTTGTGTTTATGGTGACCAGCTGCTGTTAATCAGGTCCAGAGATAAAACTTTCTGGTACTGGAAGTATTCCACCGTGTTTCTGTTTGTCTGGAAAATGTTTTCTTGTCTAGAATGTTCCGTGGAAAGTTTGATCGGTCGATGTTTTTTTTTGTCTGTACTCTGTGCAGATGTTTTGATTTGTTAGTAGTCTTGTTGAGATGGTTCACGAGTGTTGATATTATATGTATCTATATGCCACAGTGTCATTCGTAATTTTGAAAAGGGAATTGAAACTAAAAGTCTTTTTTGTTGTCAGTGAAAAACTAGATAAAAATGAAATACATACCTGAATAGGTCTGTGTACAACCACACGTGATTTTAAGGGATCCTGGTGGGTTGTGATTTGGTGAACGACTGTAGTGGGCGGATATATACTTGAGCGGTGTTGTTTTAGAGGTACTGAGACAAGTCAGACGACAGGAAATAGGTCAGAGGTAAAGTTAACTCGGCTAAAAATAAATAATATTATCATAATTATCATGTCAATTTTACTGCTCATCTAGGCTTTTTAGCTTTTTGCCTCAAAAGTCATAATATTAGTGTATGTTATCATTAGGGTTAACATTAAAATTGCTGCGGGTATTGTCGGGGCTAGTTTTTGTTAACCTGTTGCATCATGCTAGATATTGTATGTTCCTAGACCTAATCAGCTAATGTTAAACTAGAAGGATTTTGGAGTGTTTGGTGCTGCAGCACTGTACCTGAGTTGAACTATCAGCACTTTCTGCAGCTGATTGTATAGACTGACTGTTTCAACTAATACAGCAGAACCCCTGATTGTTTCAATTAATACAGTGGAACCCCTTTTTAAGACCACTCTAAAATGGTAAAAATCAGATGAAGGTGGTCTTAAAAGAGCTTCAATGGTTTTTACTGTATCAGTGTATGCTACAGATTTCACTTTGGGCTTGAATTTTGTTCTTATTGCACAGCTGTAAAATATCAACATGCGCCGGCCTCAACTTGCCCATAGGCAGTCTTTCATTGACAGGTCATGTGCATTTTATGCATGACTGAGCATGAGTTCTATAACTTCTAACCTTCCCTTATAAAGTTATTTGTGGATTTTTACGATTGAAAATTTTAAAAAAGTTTGTGTTTTTAACAATTTAAGGGGGGGATTGATTAAAGTTTTTCATTTATTTATTAATAGATAATAGTATAATAATGAAATATTTGTGAAACAGGAACCTCTAACATAAAAACAAAGTTCAGTACACTGTATAGAAATGAAATTTAACATCGTACCCAAGTTGAGACACCAAAAGGGACAAGTGAAAGCAGCAACAGTTATAACAATACAAGCAGTTCAAATCACAGAGAGCCAAATAGCAAGACACACATTACATACATGCACACACATGCATGCACCACACACACCACACACACACACACACACACACACACACACACACACACACACCAGAGCAGTCAGGTGAAATAATTTACAGAACAAGGCAGAGGACATAGAAGGTTTGCTAGCAGTAGTAGGTTTTAAGTAAGCGGCCCACCATCACGACCTGGCGGTAAGATCAAGTGTCAGAACTGACAGTTCCCAGATGAGCAAGCCCACGGTCCTTTGTGACTGACTGTGGCAATTAAAATGAAGACACTTCTGGCACAGTGACAGTACTTCCTTTCACTGTTATTTCCTGTATGCACACTTTTTCTTTGGTACTATCTGCACAGAAAATAACTTCTCTTTAAGCTTTTATAGCACTCTAAAAAAAAAACTAAAAAAAACCCCTATATACCAGCACACAGACACAAAAACAGAAGCCACTTGAAGACTAAGTCAGTAAGAGGACTCCTCGAAAATGACTGAAATCAGAAGCAGGGCTTTAGAAATTATTATACATTGCCTGGATTCATCCCAAGCCTTTGGATGAATCAGAACTGTGATCCTGTCAGGTGATTCATCATTTTGCCTTCTGCAATGATGATTTGAATGAATGAATGAAAGCTTCATCATTTTGCCTTCTGCAATGATGATCTCGATGAATGAATGAACCAATGAAAATGTATTATATATATGTTGTACATAAAAACTTCCACACAAAACCTTGCATGTTCACACTCACAGTGCTTTATCTGAATTCATCAGACTTTGTGATTACCAGAGAAGAAATCACCTGCTGTGGTGCACTGTCTATCACTGTTTTAACTTTGCTGCATTGGGGGAACTTCTCAGAGATGGGTCGGAGCCCATAGGGACTTTTCCAAGCAATAGATCTATATCATCTTGAACTGAGCTGAACTGAAACTGTGAAAATGAGGCCAAATGTAAAATGTTCTTCTTAAAACACACTCACACACACACACACAGATAGTATGGTCAAGTCAGACCAAGCACTTTTTTAAAATTCCATTCAAAGGAAAATGTGGGTGCCAAACATGAACTGTTAAGAAAGGAATAAAATCTGCATGTGTAAGAGATTCACAGTCTAAGAGCATGCAATAATGTACAAATGCCACTCACACATTTATGCGCACACACACATGCACACACACACACACACACACACACACACACACACACACACACACACACACACACACACACACACACACACACACACACACACACACACACACACACACACACACTACAGAGAGAGAATTCAAGTTCATCACACATTTCACTGTGATAAAACCGCAAGCAGATTCAACAGTTCAAATTCATCATACAGTGGGTGGGAAGAGTCAGCAGAGATTGAACATGCCTTGCTAGTATGAATAAATTCCACTTGGACAGGCCTTGCAGAAGGGTGGAAAAGCAAGGCAGAGCGCAGGCCCCTGCACTAGTAGCAGCTGTATGGCTGATGCATTGATTGGGCAGTCACAGAGGCCCATACAGACTTCAACACTTGCCCGGGAGGGAAGGGGAAACCAAACAATTGCAGCAATGTTGGGTTTCTGATTGTGTCAGCCTGGGAACAAACAGTGGACACGTGTGTTTTTTTTGTTTTTTTTGTCAGCCACGCTGCTCCATCTCCCTAAAGATCACACAGCAGCTTGCCTTCATCAAAGGATGCCAGAAAAGTTTGCAGAGGAGAGTTCCCAGCCTGGAAGAAGGTTATTGATTGTGGCTGGTAGGCAGTGGGCCAGAGGCCGATGGGTGGTGTTAGACTAATCCTTTTATTGGATTACACAGCATTGACACAGGCCAGCAGCCAATCAATGGCTAATGACTGCACTACACCACTCACACATTATGCTGATGCCATTACACAGCATTGACACAGGCCAGCAGCCAATCAATGGCTAATGACTGCACTACACCACTCACACATTATGCTGATGCCACCTGACAATCTGGGATGCTGTTGGGATGAGGCTCGCCATTTAAAGGTTCTGCTGGTTGGTAGCCGACCACTTGTACCCAGACTTCAGCGCACTTGTACCCAGACCTCAGTGCACTTGTACCCAGACTTCAGCGCACTTGTACCCAGACCTCAGTGCAAAACAGTGTTAATAATTCATACCACATGTACCCGGACCTCAGTACAAAACAGTGTTAATAATTCATACCACATGTACCCGGACCTCAGTACAAAACAGTGTTAATAATTCATACCACGTATACCCGGACCTCAGTACAAAACAGTGTAATAATTCATACCACATGTACCTGGACCTCAGTACAAAACAGTGTTAATAATTCATACCACTTGTACCCAGACTGCAGTACAAAACAGTGTTAATAATTCATACCACATGTACCCGGACCTCAGTACAAAACAGTGTTAATAATTCATACCACTTGTACCCAGACTGCAGTACAAAACAGTGTTAATAATTCATACCACTCAGCCACGTACTTGAAGGAGATCTTATTTATGTCTATTCACCAGATGGATTAGATTCGACTCTTCATCATCTTTCTTAAGGTCTGGCAGTTTCACCAGACTGATCAAACTGTCCATCGTCTTTCTCAACTCTTTCATCAGATTAAGTAATAATGATAATTAAATATTTACAAAGCCTGAACCTCTAACATAAATTCAGATATATATCCTACATACACATTGAAACATATCAGGCAGAAGATGACAGTAACAATGACTACAAATAATTCAAATCACAAGAAACTAAACAAGCAAGACCAAGTACATTACACACATGTGTTCACACACTGTCCTGATTCCATCATCTTTCTCTGGTGGTTTCACCAAATGTATAGGAATGACCATCATCTTTCTCTGGTGGTTTCACCAAATGTATAGGAATGACCATCATCTTTCTCTGGCGATATCACCAAACACATAAAACTTTCCATCAGTTGGGGGCCATTTCACTAAAACAGATTTTTAAAAGTCCTTTTTTAAATTTTATTTTTTAACTCAGGCCATTCACCAAACAGATCAAACTTTCCTTCAGCTTTCTGTGGCTGTTTCACCAACAGATAAATGTTTCATCTTTTTTGTGTTTCACCAAACTCTGTAGTTATGCCTATAAATTATTTATATGTCCTTCATTGTGACAGGACTCTGTAGTTATGCCTATAAATTATTTATATGTCCTTCATTGTGACAGGATGCTAAAATCCATGAGTTCCCAATGAACTAACTCACTTTGGCTATTTCTGGTGAGTCTGTTTGATTAATACCCAGGCTGCTCTTGATGAGTTTGTTTCACTAAAACAGGGTTACCCTTGATGAGTCTGATTCATTAAAACAGGGTTACTCTTGATGAGTGTTTCACTAATACTGGGTTATCCTTGATGAGTATGTTTCTCTGATACAGGGTTACTCTCGACAAGTATGCCTCTCTACTACTGTAACTACAGGGTTACTCTTGATGAATATATTTCACTAATACAGGGTTAATCTTGATGAGTATGTTTCACTATTATAGGGTTACTCTTGATAAGTATTTTTCACTAATACAGGGCTACACTTGATGAGTATAAAGAACACTATTTATTATGACAAAACAAAATACTAACTAGCATTCTTTTTAACCTTTTATGTATTTGGGTCTTGTTTTGGGATGCTAGCAGTCATTCTTGTTTCAGATTTCTTGATGAGTATGTTTCCTAATACAGGGTTACTCTTGATGAGTATGTTTCATTAATACATGCTTGGCTACTCTTGACAAGTACAGGCTCCCCATTTTTGGTGACTCACATGGGTGCATTCATGTAGTTTTATTGAGTAATTTCACTCCATGCTGAAAATTGGAAGGGGTGATGATTTAGTGAAATATTTTTTTATATTTCTGTTTAAGCTCATGCCTTGCCATCACACACACTCTGTTTCAGCGGGAAGAGCTGAAATGGCTACTGAGGGAAGAGGTTCACTCAGTGCTGGATGACATTGGACACACACTCCAGGTTAGTTTTACTCTTTGGAACCAATGTTAGGCACTGTCAAGCGTGGTTGCCTCATGCGTGGGTGACCATTATGTGCTAGGCTTTGTGCCCACCATGAGGCTTCTCTGGAGTCCAGTTCACCCCAACTTAGTTCTGACATCAATCACAAGAACAGGTTACTTCTGATGTCAGACAAACACCCCAGCTTAGTTCTGACATCAGTCATGTGAACAGGTTAGTTCTGACATCAGACACATGCACAGCTTAGTTCTAACATCAGACAATCACTCTGACAGGTTAGTTCTGACATCAGTCACATGCACAGCTTAGTTCTGACATCAGACAATCACTCTGACAGGTTAGTTCTGACATCAATCACCCCAGCTTAGTTCTGACATCAATCACATGAAGATGTTAGTTCAGACATCAAACACCCCAGCTTAGTTCTGACATCAATCACTTGAACAAGTTAGTTCTGACATCAGAGAGTCACAATCACCCTGACAGGTTAGTTCTGGCATCAGTCTCTTGAACAGGTTAGTTCTGACATCAGACAATCACCACAGCTTAGTTCTGACATCAGTCACAGGAACAGGTTTGTTCTGTCAGACAATCTCTGTTCTGTCAGGCATCAGACAATCACCCCAGCTTAGTTCTGGCATCAGTCACTTAAACAGGTTAGTTCTGACATCAGACAATCACTTCAGGTTAGTTCTGACATCAGACAATCACTGCATCCAGGTTAGTGCTGACATCAGACAATCCTATTTTTCATTTTATCCTCCAAATGATTTGTCATTATATATATTTGTTTTCCTCCCAGGAATGCTGCAGGTGTTTCCCAATGTCTGTGATGGGAGATTCAGTAGGTGAGTGGCAAATGATGGTGGTTCGGCAGGTGAGTGGTAGATGATGGGAGATTCAGTAGGTGGGTGGCAAATGATGGTGGTTTGGCAGGTGAGTGGTAGGTGATGGGAGATTCAGTAGGTGAGTGGCAAATGATGGTGGTTCGGCAGGTGAGTGGTAGGTGATGAGAGATACAGTAGGTGAGTGGCAAATGATGGTGGTTCGGCAGATGATTGGTAGGTGATGGGAGATTCAGTCAGTGGATAGCAGGTGGTGGCTGTTTGTTCACTTCTAATTTATACAGCCTTGGAAATATCAGCAACTAATAATAATAATTTAAAAAAAGAAAAAGAAAAAAAAAGCCACTACAGATAAAAGAGATACATCCAGTCATTTGTGGCTTTATATATATGCATATAGAGAACATATAACAACAGTCCAACATGTCCGGGTTTTAAAACTTTTTTTTTTTTTTTTTTGCCTGTGTGGGCTTTGTCAAGGCCTGCCTGGTCTGCTGGATTCCTATGACACGCAATTAGAATTATAAAATATGTCATATCTTATGCGTCATACTTTCCTGCACATGACATGCATTCTAGATGACTAGCAAAGACACTTCAGTGTACACACACACACACACACACACACACACACACACACACACACACACACACACACACACACACACACACACACACATATTTAAAATGCCCCCACACAAAACTCTGCTGTTGAGGCAGACATAGAATGTCCATTTTTCAACAATGAAACTGAAACCGAAATTTACTTCATATTATCATGTCCTATGTACTATGACCTAAGATATATATAATAGAGAGAGAGAGAGAGAGAGAGAGAGAGAGAGAGAGAGAGAGAGAGATGTCAAACACAATCAATAGCAAAACATTTTAATTTTTTTAAATGCATGGAAGTTTTATTGCCAGCAATGTTTTCTGTGCAGACTTAACTTAGGAGAGGCAAAGTGATCAAATCTTAAGTATGTTTGATTTATGGTTACGATATCCAGTAAAAAAATTGGAGCCTATTTATATTCCACAGACACTCAGCATGGAAACCTGCGTTGGTTGCTTGTGATGGCAAGCAAGGTGGCCAGCCTTTTTCCACAGGCTTAAAAATAAAGTTACATGGAAACCTGCTCTAGCTACCAAATGCAAGGAAAAAAGTGAAGAGAGGATTAAGAAAAAATGAGGTTGAGGGGACCAGGAAGGTAAAAATACTAGAAAGGAAGAGATTCCTAGCAGCGGGTGAAACATATATAATATATATATATATATGGCCATACTCTGACCAACTGCGGAGAACCTTTGACAGTTTCTGAACAGGGGGGACCTTAATTTCTGTGTCCTAACTGCCCCACTGTTGGTGGTGTACCAAGAGAGAATTGCACTGCAATCATTTTAACTCAGAACACAATCCTGACATTCCATTGTGTCATTACAGGGGCTGAAGGGAGGTGCAATGGTGACAATGCTGATGAGGGGGCGTCTTTCTACCCAACACAACGAATCATTCTGTCCAGTGCAACGTACGATCATTCATTTTTATTGGGTGTGTTGTTGTGTGGGGTCTTAGTCTTTGACAATGCAACATATGATCATTCATTTTTATTGGCAGTGTTGTTGTGTGGGGTCTTAGTCTTTGACAATGCAACATACGATCATTCATTTCTTTGGCTGTGTTGTGTTGGATCTTAATCTTTGACAATGCAATGTATGATCATTCATTTTTATTGGGTGTGTTGTCGTGTGGGGTCTTAGTCTTTCACAATGCAATGTACAATCATTCATTTTTATTGGCTTTGTCATTGTGTGGAATCATAATCTTTGGCAGTGTGTGTGTCTCTCTCATTTTTGGTATTGTATGTGTGCATCTGCATGATTCTGTGAGTATTTGTGTGTGTGTGTGTGTGTGTGTGTGTGTGTGTGTGTGTGTGTGTGTGTGTTTCACTATTCTTTGCATGAATAGGTATATTTATTAATGTATTGTTAGGCAATCAGTTTTTTTTTCTATGTGTTTTTATGTGTTCCATACTTTAAAAAAAGTTGTAGAGCACTTTGAATTGCTGAAAGTCCTCCAGAGATTCCCTGTTAAAGTGTTATGACTATTAATTAATTACTTTGAGTATTACTTTGAAGATGTCCTTGTGGTCTATAATGATACAAACTCATGCTTTTGTTTATGCTTTTTTATTTTTTAGTTAACATTTTGTTTCATGATGCATTTGTGGCAAATCCAAATAGAGAACTATACAGAGTTAATTTTTTTAATTTGAACCCACCTTTGTCTTCATTTACTTATTCGTCTGTTTTAGATTATACTTTTTATAGTATATTATTGAAAGAAAAATATAATTCTGTTAATAAATTATTACTCCAGCAATATATCATATAGATATTACAGTATTTGTGTCAGATTAGCAAACATAATAACCAAGTCAGTGTTGGAAGGTGGCAAAAGCTAAGCGTGCAGTTTATGGTTATCAATGGACACAGGTGTTGGTCACACCTGAACGCCCTTGTTGATTGCAGTGGTTCTCCATGCTTTTACACCTGCTGCCCTGTTTGACATTGACATAGTTTTATAGGGACAGTATCCATAGCTGGTGACATCTGTGCAACTTTGCATTGGCGATGAATATATTGCACAGGTCTGCTTCATTATACTTATATTGCTGACTGTGCATCTTTGCATTGGCGATGAATATATTGCACAGGTCTGCTTCATTATACTTATAGTGCTGACTGTGCATCTTTGCATTGGTGATGAATATATTGCACAGGTCTGCTTCATGATACTTATATTGCTGACTGTGCATCTTTGTGAAACAGTGTACAGGTCTGCTTCATTATACTTTTATAGTTGTATATGCTGTGCCTTTAAGAAAATCCTCTGTGTTGTATGCTTTATGTGTGTCAATAGTGAAAATGCTTCTTTGCATTGACAGTGAAATAGTGTACAGCCTTCAGGTCTGCTTCATTATACTTTTATAGTTGTATATGCTGTGCCTTTAAGAAAATCCTCTATGTTGTATGCTTTTTTGTGTGTCAATACTGAAAATGCTGCACAGGCTCTGTGCCTTGAAAAAAAATGGACAGGCTCTGTGATTTTTTGTGTCTTCGGTGAAATAGTGTACAGATCTGCATCATTATAGTGCTCTTTGCGTTTTTTGTGTGTGTCAACAATGAAAAGGTCTGCATCAGTAGACTTTATGGTGTATGGGTTTTCTTCATTATAGGCGCTCTTCTTTTTGTGTTGATAATGAAGATGGTGTACTGGTGTGTCATTCTGTCCCTCACTCTGACTGTCAAAAGCCTTGGTGTTCTCATCGACAGCACACTGTCCTTGGAGAACTTCATCAGTCAAACTGCCAAATCCTGCTACTACCAGCTCCATTGAATTAGTTCTGTCTGGAAGCATCTTTCCACCAAGGCTACAGTAAAACTGGTCACCTTGCTCATTCTTTCACGCCTCGACTACCGCAGTTTTCTCCTTTCTGGCCTGCCTGCTTCCTCTGTCCATAGACTTCATCGCATACAGAACTGTGCTGCTCGCCTCATACTGAAAAAATGTGAAACTAATCACCTCACACCTCTGTTTCAATTTCTCCATTGGTCCCAATCCAACAAACAGTTCAGTACAAGACAAACACTCTCTGCTGTAAATGTATCACAGGCACTGCTCCATCTTATCTCTGTGACTTTCTTCAACTTTACACACCCTCCCGTACTCTCCGCTCTGCTTCTGATACTTGTAGCCTCCGGATTCCTTTCACCAGACTCTCCGCTGTTGGTTCCCGCCCTTTTCTGTTTTCAGTTCATCTACATGGAATGACCTTCCCCTTCCTCTTGGACAGAAACCCTCTCAGGACTCATTCAGATGTAACCTGAAAACATTTCTTTTCCCAAAACTGTTGACCTGCCATGTTTTCTGATCCGTGCTGCTGTCTTCATCCATCTCAAGTCTCTGATTGCTGCCTGTTTTAAGCTCTGTAAATTAAGCTGTCTAGTCAGAATGCTGGTATGTGCAGGTGCCTCTGTGTGTGTGTGTGTGTGTGTGTGTGTGTGTGTGTGTGTGTGTGTGTGTGTGTGTGTGTGGTGTGCTCACTTAGAATACTCTATGGACAAGATTTTGTGCTTTATATATATATACTTTCTAAGTTATTGTTATGAAAGTAGTCTACAGGCATTTTTTTTTTCTTCCAGTGCCAGGTGAAATTGAAATGAACCAATCTTTGCTTGCAGTGCAACAACACCCAGTACGATGAAATGTATGGTGACGTTGAAAGGCGACAGTATATCAGAAGCTGTGAGTATTAACATGGGATGCCTGTCCATCTGTTTCTCTTTTTTCATTTCTGAATATTTGTTTTAACCAGGTAATAAAAAATAATAACCTGAAACAAAGTTGACTTCCAATATTCTGAAACAGGATAAAAACACACAAGAGGTTAAAAAGAGTGCTTGCTTTAAAGTTTATTTGGGCAGCTCAAAACATGCATATTTTCAGCGACAGCACCTTTACATATGCAGATCTATACCCCACAAGCTAACAATGAATGGAATGAAACTGGATCTGCTTAGCTCTCAGTTGGCAGAGAAGTTCTTCTATTTCTGGTGTCGAAAAGTTGGATGGAATGGTTGGCGATACCAGCATGTCCAAGCTTTATGTGCTATTGTACACAAGGGCAATATCAAAGGATTTTTTTTATTTTTATGTGTGTATAATTGTAATTATTTTATATGTTCCATATCTACATTTGGTTGAGTTTGTAGGCCTGGCATGGGTGAAGTATGCATTAACTTTTTAGTTTTTAACTCAAGTATGAAATGTACATGCCCAGGGCTCATTTGAGAAAAAACACTCAAACTGTCAAAGAGCCCACTGTTATTTTTATTAGAAGCATCCTAAACAGTGTCTTGACTTGTAACAGTTTGGTCGTCTTCAGGTGACCCTGTGGGGACGACAGGATGTTAAAATCCAGTTACTCTCTTCTAACTAGCTCTTCATGAAACTTTTTTATGGATATTGTTTTATATGATTGTCGAGCACCTCATCATGAGATGAGCCCTAAGTGCTTCACAGTGGTAACTGTATAGCGTTATTCTCTGCTTCTGATTAAACCCACTGCAGTCCTGTCTTAGGTGACTCAGAAGAAGTGACTGTAGCGATCCACTTTACTGTCAGTATTCTCTGACTCTGTGTGTGTGTGTGTATGTGTGCGTGCTTGTGTGTGCATGCGCACGTGTGTGTGTGTGTGTGTGTGTGTGTGTGTGTGTGTTTGCCTGTGTGCGTGTGTGTGTGTGTGTGTACATGTGTACACCAGTTTTATTGAGTGTGTTTTTGTCAAGTAAATATTTAAGGGCAAACAGAAATGGGCAAATCTGATATAATATACTATGTTTTACACACAACTGAAAAAGTTGCATGAGCTTGTTCCAGCCAGACTAACGTACATGTACCCAATGCCAAGAGTGTCCTTTGTGTTTTTTCAGGACATTGTGTTTAAACACAAGGACAAGGGCAAGGACAATCAAAGCTACAGAACCAGCATCTTGCCAGAGAAGCAGTGGAAGATACAACAGGTAGCCAGACTCACCTTTTTGTCAGTGTCCTCCTTTTGTCCCTCCCCTGCCCCCCCCCCCCCCCCCCCCCCCACGCACCCCACTCCCACTCTTCACTCTCTCCCCATCCACTGCCTTGTCCTCTCTCTGAGTCTTTCTTTCTGTCTTTTGTGCTCTCTCTCTCTCTGTTTGTCTCTGTCTCTGCCTCTGCCTCTCTGTTTCTCTCTCTCTGTCTCTCTGTGTCTCTGTGTCTCTCTCTCTCTCTCTCTCTCTCTCTCTCTCTCTCTCTCTCTCTCTCTCTCTCCCCCTCCCTCCCTCCCTCTGTCACACTGTCTCCCTCATCTTTTTCTCTCTCTCTCTCCCCTTCTGCATTCTTCTCTCTGTGGATCTCTATCAATATCCAAACACGTAAAAGGGATGCCAAAACAAAAAACAGCTCAACGAAAAGCAGATAACAAATCCTGCATCGCCTTTTGTGCCATTTAACTGTTGTTGAAAAAAGCGCTTACCCCCAAAATTTGCATGTCGTGTTTTGTCATAATAAACAGATTTTGTTTTTAACCTTTCACGCGTTTGATTCAGAATATAGATAGCTTAAGGGGAGACACGGGTGTGCAAAATCGACCAGATTGTCTTTTTGGGTGAAAATGAGATAGGGGCTGATTTGGACAATTTAACATCTCTTATAACCGTTCAGTCACTTATTTTGCATGCATGGTGTCCTTAACATGTATAATTTAACAAATGTCAAGGGGATTCATATCAAGTAAGATGCCTTTCTTTCTTTTCATGTGCGTTTTCTCACATTCTCACTTTAACACCTCTTTCTCAATAGTAAAACCCTAAGGCTCCGCGTTGAGTAAAGGTACAGCCTTGAAAGTTTGCGTGCTGTTTGTGTATGTATTGGTCTTTACTTTTACCAAGCGATGTGTAGGTGGCAATATTTGTTTTAGTTTTTTGCCGATTTGAAATATTATTGGTATCATTTTTACAAGCATAAAATGTAAATAATACAATAAAGGAAAAGCATAATAACCACAAAATCCTTGGTAAAAGTAAAGTTAACACTATGTTTGTACGAACTGTGAAAATAAAATTAATCTGCATGCAATGACTGTGGAGTTTTAAGCTTTTTAAATAATTGTGTTTGGCAGCCATCTTGGATCATTTCCATGGCGACAGGTTGTCAAAATGATGTAACAACATATTTTTTGAATTCTCCAAGTCATAACCTTTTAAATAATAAATACATCTAAATCCCAAATTCTTAGATAAAAGAGGTTTGGGTCCATTTTGCACTACCATGTCCTCCCTTAACTGTAAAATGTGGTTTTTCTTGGGTAAAGTTGTTCTGTGTGGGACAGGATAATGAAGTGTGAAATATGCACAAATACTGAAACAACTTTCTCATCCTACTTCCTCAATCATAGTGGTGCTTGAGGCATTATTTGAGTCGATGCACTCGTTAATTTGGTCGAACCTCTGCTCTGTGCCTGACAGATTCAGGATGCTGCCAATCACCTCCAAGAAGCCATGCAGCTTGTCAGCTTCCGACAGCAAGACTACAAATTCAGATCAGCACAGGAAGTTTTACTGGTGAGACTGTTTGGTTGTTGTTGTTGGTTTATTGGCATGTGTTGTTTAGTTGTTGGTGGGAGGTGGGTGTGTTTTTTACAGGGGGGTTGGGGGGGGGGGGTGATTGGTGTGATGGGGGAGTATAGGCCAGCCTATCACAGTACGAAACCTCCAGCTTGAGAAACTGTCATCTTGACTCGCTTGTGAACATAACATCAGGGACAGACTGGTAGAAGTGTCCAAAGTCACAGACTGGTAGAAGTGCCCAAAGCCAAAGACTGGTAGCTAGAAGTGCCCAAAGCCACAGACTGGTAGCTAGAAGTGCCCAAAGCCACAGACTGGTAGAAGTGCCCAAAGCCACAGACTGGTAGAAGTGCCCAAAGCCACAGACTGGTAGAAGTGCCCAAAGTCACAGACTGGTAGCTAGAAGTGCCCAAAGCCACAGACTGGTAGAAGTGCCCAAAGTAACAGACTGGTAGAAGTGCCCAAAGCCACAGACTGGTAGCTAGAAGTGCCCAGAGCCACAGACTGGTAGCTAGAAGTGCCCAAAGCCACAGACTGGTAGCTAGAAATGCCCAAAGCCACAGACTGCTCGAAGTGCCCAAAGCCAATCTGACTGTTCTTTGAGACTGTCTTGCAAGAATCCCTCAGCCTAGACTACACAGTCAGGGGAGGTGAATGCAGATAATAATAATAATAATAACTTATTGTATATAGCGCATCAACAACAATTATATGAGCTCTTAGCGCTGTACAGATCAACAAATGCAATAAAACACACATCAGTATGTTATTTAAATTAGCCTAAAACAACAATTTAAAAAGATAAATTCTCTATCTATACATATTTCAATTCACGCATATTCAAGATTCAAGATACAGCTTGCGCTTCATGCTGAACAAATGACCAAAAGATGGTGTTGATGCCCAAGGCTGGTCATGGTGGGGTTTCACTGTAAAGCAAGATGGAACCATTATAGCTCACAGCACCAGCTTCTTAGAAGAGTTTATAATGTCCAGCTTGACAATGAAGCGGTAGTGAATACTTGTCATTGGCTCACCTCGTGAAGTGACGGTCAAGGCAAGCATGCAGCCATCATTACAGATTTGGTCTTTGATTTAGTGACTGATCGTCATCATCATCATCATTGTCAATTTGTAGAGTATTCCAGATGTTTAAAGAAAAAGAAATAATGAAACACTGTTGACAGCGAATGTTCTACAAAAAGATCTAAACACAAAGAGTTTAATAAAAGAATGCAAATTTTAATAGGACAATACAAACTGTGTGCAAATGTTTGGGGTAGGCCTCTTTATTCAGAGCAACAAAATGACAGTCAACGATGATAAATGAAAATATTATGCTTGTCTGGTTATGGCATGTGGAATGCCTGGAGTGTCTGGAAGAAACTGTAACCAGATCAGTAGAATATTTTTATCATTTTTTAACTGTCCTTTGGTTGCTTCAAAACAGGGGCTTACCCTGAAAATGTGCACAGGTTTGTGTTGTCCTATGACCTATTAAAAGTTGTCCTATGACCTATTAAAAGTAGGGTTCTTCTTAACCATTTGTGGGTTTGGATCTCATTTTAAATGATGTCGTTATGGGTAGATTCATTCAAGTTTGCTCTTGTGTGTTCATTCTGGGGGGTTATTTTGTGGTGGCTTGATATTATAATTCTGTTTGTTGATTTTACACAAGCACTATAGGCCTTACCCCCCCCCCCCCCCCCAATCCTCCAAATGTACATCATCTATTAAAAGAGGGTGTTTAAGGGTACTCAGTACTAATGTATCCGCAGTACCCATCTGATGGATTGCCCCCCCCCCCCCCCCCCCCCCCCCCCCCATCCTCCAAATGTGCATCATCTATTAAAAGAGAGTGTTTGAAGGTGCTGGGTACTCAGTACTTCTGCATCTGCAGTACCCATTTAATGGATTCTCCCCCCCCCCCAATCCTCCAAATGTATGTCATCTATTAAAAGAGAATGTTTAAAGGCGCTGGGTACTCGGTACTTCTGCATCTGCAGTACCCATTTGATGGATTGTTCCCCCCCCCCCCCACCCCCCCCCCCCCCAACAGGTGCCGTGACATTTGGTTCAATGATTTGTTGCAGTTGCTAGAAGGATTGAAGAAGAATGTACAAGCATGCCGACTCTGTCTTTCTACTCCCAAGCGAAAGTCTTTGCAGGACCTTGTCAACAGCAGAACAAGGGTCAGTATGTGTAGCATGTACTTCTTGCTTCGTTGTCCCTTGCAGGATATTCATGTCGCCTTACCTGGGTAAGGCACAGCAGCCGCAAGAACAGCGCTACCCAATCCTGTCAGTATAAGCAGTATTTTCAGGTCGCCAAACACTGGTATGGTTGCTAGTTTCAGGGATTTCTAAGGTGTGCACAGATGTTGATGCATGCAATTGCACACAGGGACTGTATGGTCACCGTAAGAGAGTCTGCATTGAAATTTGACTGGGAGAAAAATGCTTTGCTGCACCAGGGACTCAAACCTGCATCATTATTGCGCCTGGCTTTTCAGCCGGACGCTCTGCCAACTGAGCTGTCCCTGCAGTGTTGTCTCTGGAAGAAGTATGAAGTATGCACAAAGACTGAAACAACTTCCACATGCTGTTGTGTAAGAACTGTCCGTGAAGACCCATCGTGCAGAGCTCGCAGGTGTAGTCCACTTGTTTCTTAAGGGCTGCAGGACATGGGCCAGCAGAGGAAAATACGGATTGGGAATGTGTGTGTGTGTGTGTGTGTGTGTGTGTGATGTGGTTGTGTTGTGTGTGATTTTCTTCAAAGACACCCCCCCCCCCCCCCCCCCCTTTGTGTGTGTGTGTGTGTGATTTTCTTCAAAAGACACCCCCCCCCCCCCTTTGTGTGTGTGTGTGTGTGTGTGTGATTTTCTTCAAAAGACCCCCCCCCCCCCCTTTGTGTGTGTGTGTGATTTTCTTTGTGTGTGTGTGTGTGTGTGTGTGTGTGTGATTTTCTTCAAAAGACCCCCCCCCCTTTGTGTGTGTGTGTGGGTGATTTTCTTCAAAAGACCCCCCCCCCCCGTTTGTGTGTGTGTGTGGAGGGAGTATTTAGATATGTTTGTGTATTCTTGTATATATATATGTGTAATGTATGTATGCATGTGAGTGTATGTGTGGTTGTGTATGTATATATATGTCAGTGTGTTTGCATGTGTGTGCACGTGTGCGCATCTGTTATATGCATCTGTGTGCGTGCTTGTGTGTGTGTGTGTGTGTGTGTGTACTGACAGCATGCAGTCACCCCAATGCACTGTTTTTTGTATATGTGTGTTTTTAACTGGACACATACATCACAGTTTGAGTCTGATGTGCTACATGTATTCACAAATAAATCAGTAATTTTTGAGAATCTTTCCACAGGAAGTTTTCACCCCACCAATACCACAAAACGTGGCGTTGTCATTCTACATTCATGGGTCAAAGGTGATCCTTGCCATCTACCATCTACACATCAACGGCCAGCAAAAGATGGATGTATCACATCGAATACAGGTCAGTCGTGCTGCTGTTGACTAGAAATATAAACAATGCAAGTGTGAAATGTCCACGTGTTCAGCACTACATTTGTTCTTTTCAAAAAAAGGGATGAAGCTTGTTGTGCTCAGTGGAAACAAGAGTTGGGAGGAATGAAAGAAAAAAGTCAGATCTGAAAAGAAATGTGCTTAGAGTTGCAAGGTTATTCCAGAATTGTGGGGCAGTGTTTTCCGAAAAATCCAGCTCCATGTGAGTGATGTTTTTACCCAAACTGGAAGTGCAGCTGTAGTCTTGACTGTGAAGAACTCCAACTCCAACTTGAACTCGAAAAGTTTATTTTACAAGGATTGTAGTTTAGGTTCCGTCCAAAACCTGTCTAACAAATAGAAGAGCACAGAGAGCAAGCCAACAGACATGGAATGACCAGCTCTGGCAGATGTGACGGTGTGGTACCAGACAAGTGCTGGTAGAGAGAATTTAAACTCCAAGCACTGGTTTACGACATCCATCCTTCAACCACTGCCATATTTAGTTACGTCATATGTTCCTGAAAACTGTCAGCTAACAAGCAGTTTTTCATTGGTGCTTAAACTGTAGTATGTTTGTTACAAACAACTCAAATAAAACAAAGCATGTCATTTATAGCCGCCAACAAAGTTTATACCAGCACAAATAAAACCACAATTGTTTGAATCAAGATGGAACTCTTTTTTTTTTACCCAGGGTGGATGCGTCTCATGTTTACATGGGTGTTTGGGCGCTAGGCTGCTTCCACAGTCATATTAGTACCAAACCTTTCAGAGGGCACTGACCACATCGGTGGACAGCTGCGCGGAGATAAAAAGTGCTCCTGTAGTGACATTACCAAATCTGGCAGAGTTTGGAGGAAGGTGCCGGAAAGCGATGCTCGGAGTGTTGGGAGAATCTTGTAATCAATGTGCCTGCTGGTGGGAAACCAGTGCAGAGACTTCACAATGCAATGTGCTCACTAGGTCACATCCTGGTGATGATTGTTGCATCTGTGTGCTGTGTTCTGCCGTTGGCTGTATCACTGGAATGTTCTGAACCAAATCTCACAAAACCAGAAATCGTTTAACATGATGAGGGGTATAATGATATCACCCACATAATTATGTTGAACATTCCTTTCTTGTTGACTTGCCCAAAATGTGCATATTGTTTCGTTTTGTGCTGGAAAAGTTTATTTTATTTTAAATTTGACCTTTTATGTGTTTTGATCTCTTTTCTGGACGTCTACAGCTGACTTTGTTTCAGTTTTTACCAGCAAGAATGTCAAGGCTACATTGTCATTGAAATGTTATGATGCATTGCATGATTAGGTGGGGGCTATTTTCAGCTGTAGTATGCTCTTTGCATAACAGCACCCAGCCTAGAGAAATAGAGATAAATCCTTTGAAGACTATGTGTGGCTGCCCATGTGGTGAGGTAATAAAAAGAAAATGGTTAGACATGCAGTCCTCTCACCCTGTGGAATTTTGTCAATGTACAGTTGCATCTAATTTGTTTTTTAATATTATCTACTGGGTGACCCTTTGTCAGTGTACAATTGTAGCTACATGGTGACCCTTTGTCAGTGTACAATTGTAGCTACTGTGTAACCCTTTGTCAGTGTACAATTGTATCTACTGGGTGACCCTTTGTCAGTGTACAATTGTAGCTACTGGGTGACCCTTTGTCAGTGTACAATTGTAGCTACTGTGTAACCCTTTGTCAGTGTACAATTGTAGCTACTGTGTAACCCTTTGTCAGTGTACAATTGTAGCTACTGTGTAACCCTTTGTCAGTGTACAATTGTAGCTACTGTGTAACCCTTTGTCAGTGTACAATTGTAGCTACTGTGTAACCCTTTGTCAGTGTACAATTGTAGCTACTGGGTGACCCCTAGAGTGTTCAGCTGGGGTACACTACAACTACGACAACTGCTCAACATTTTTCTGTGTTGTACTTTCAGATGGAGGCATCTGTCCAATGGTTAAATGAGGCTGTCATCCTATTCACCTTGGCACTTCAACAATGTCAACAGCTTGTAGATAAGGTAGCAGAAACAGTCAGTACAACAATATTGACAACAAAAACTATAACTGTAACAACAGCAACAGCAGTGACAGTGTAACAAAAACAAAAACAAAAAGATACCAAAAAAACAAAAAAGAAAGAAAGAAAGAAAGAGGACGAAGAATGGTTTGGTGCTTTAATAGAATCTTGAATTCAACTGGTGTTTTAAAAAAATTAATGTGTGCCATGGTCCAGTTGAACTCGTTTAAAGCAACCAGCCTCCTTAAAACAGGTTTTGTCCAACATCTAAAAAACATCTAATAAAATTGAGGAGTGTATTTTTAAATGCCATGTTGTTTTAAAATATTGAATTTATGAACTGAGTTTTGTGAGTGACATGTTTTGTGAGTGATGCAGGAATGGATGTGCAAAATACAGTCAAGTGTCATGGCTAGCTTGCCTTGGTATGTGGCCTCTTCATTTTTGCAGGGAAGTTATAGGTTTACGTTGCCTAGGGACAAGGCCAAAGAGGCCGTGGGTGCGACACTTGTCAGTATTTTACACATCCAGTGCTGCTAATTCTTGCTCGTGAAACTCTGCTTCTAAATTCAGCATCAGGACATTTTCAAACAAAATAACTGATTTGCAGTTCTTATTTTGATCCTGTCTGCCTGGTGGATATTTTTTTTATTTTTTTTAATGTTAGCTCCTTTATAATGTGATCACCCTGAGAAAGTTAGTTCCATTAAGCTGTGTTCCCCCAGAAATTGTTGGTTCCTTTAGATGTAACCACTCAAGCACCTTGAAGAAGGTTAATTAATTTCTTTAAGATGTGAGCATCTTGAAAAAGTTCCTTTAAGATGTCACCTGGAAAAAGTTAGTTCCTTTAAGATGTGATCACTGAGAAAAGGTTAGTTCCTTTAAGATGTGGTCACCCAGAAATCGTTAGTTCCTTTAAGATGTAATCATCTGAAAAAAGTTAGTTCCTTTCAGAGGGCTAATTCCTTTAAGATGTGATCACCCACAAAAAGTTAAATCCTTTAAGATGTATTCACCTGAAAAAAAGTTAGTTCTTTTGTGATGTCCAGAAAAGGTTAGTTCCTTTAAAATGTGACCGCCTCTAAAGGCGGAACAGAAGTGATGTGAAAAGAGGGAGTTCATCTGGGGTTCCACTGTATTTCTGCAGTTTATCCTGTGTGTGCATGCACCATGTCTAACAGGTCACTGACCACATGGAGAGAAATCAAACAAAAAAGCAAAAACAAAGTACATGTGTGTTTGGGGGCTGTGTGTGTGTGTGTGTGTGTGTGTGTGTGTGTGTGTGTGTGTGTGTGTGTGTGTGTGTGTGAGTACCGCTTGTGTGTGTGTGTGTGTATTATGTGTATGTGTGTAGTATGTGTGTAGTATGTGTGAGTACAGCTTGTGTGTGTGTATGTGTGTATTGTGTGTGTGTGTATTATGCATATGTGTGAGTACAGCTTGTGTGTGTGTGTGTGTGTGTGTGTGTGTGTGTGTGTGTATTATGTGTATGTGTGAGTACAGCTTGTGTGTGTATGTGTGAGTACAGCATGCGTGTGTGTGTGTGTGTATTATATGTATGTGTGAGTACAGCGTGTGTGTGTGTGTTTCAGATTACCATGGTGTGCCAGTGTGCTGGGCTGGAGCAGGACACGTGCGTGACATGAGGACAGAGACCTCAGCAGCAGTGGAAAATGAACCCTAGTGTTATGCAATAGATTGCCTTAGTGGTGGAGCTGCACACTGGCTTAGCTGAGAACGTATCGTCTGCACAGTGCATTGCTACAGTCATAACACATGTACCTGCTCATCTGTGTGTTGGGTGGGGTGGGGGTGGGGGAATGAGTGGATTTTGGCATTTGTGTGTGTGTGTGTGGTGTGGGTGTGTGGAAGGAAAAGAATGAAAGAATGTGTTTTTTCCATCGTGTGATTCATATTTGTTGACCCAGGAGTGAGGATGTTGACCTAAGATGAAACTGACCCATGAATGATGATATTGCTGCCCCATGACAGTGCTGACTCAGGAGTGATGATGTTGACCCGCGAGTGAAAATATTGACCCATGAATGATCATATTGACCCCCAAATGGCAGTGTTGACCCAGGAGTGACGTTGACCCAGGAGTAATGATATTGATCCAGGAATGGCAGTGTTGATCGATGACTGACGATGTCGCCTCAGGGGTGCTGATGTTGACCCATGAATTACGATGTTGACCCATGAGTGACATTTTTGGCCCATGAGAGGTGATGTTGACCCACGAGAGACAAAGTTGACCCTGGAGCCATGGCGTTGATGTACTGACACATTTATGGAATGTTGGACTGATCATGTTAAAATAAATTTGTGATACAACTATGAACTACTTCCGTGTTGTTTTACAATAACTTTGTCCTTTGCAGTCCTGTGTTCTTTAACCTCTGGGCTAGTCTGAGTATCAAAAGTTTTGAAGTTGAATAAGTCTTTTACAGACGCAATCTATAGTAAGTATTTTGCACACACATACTCAAAACTGAACACGACACACATGCATACACACACACACACACACACACACACACACACACACACCACACACACAGTGCACAGCAAATAATGATGATAATGGCACACTTACACAGCGCCAACAATGCAGCTATAAACGACATCCATAATTATAGGCTACGCCTATATATTTAAAAGGTCACACCACGAAGTGTGAGCCGGCTCCCCTAGCGGTAAGGGTTAGGCTGGAAAGCGGAAGGACCTGGGTTCGATACCGTTTCGGCTCCCCTTTCTCTTCAAAAAATTGGGGTTTGGGGGCTGTCTTTGGATTTTTGTCCCCCAATTTAATGAAACTTTAAAAATGGCCCTCATCGTGCCCTCTTAATGAGTTTTTCTGGGGGGGGGGACAGTGTAGCGATGGTATATTACTCTCCCTCTTCCCCCCCCTCCATACCCTTCCCCCCCATCCCAAATAGCCTTATGGTTTCTGGGGACGAAAAGCACATGTTTATTACTTACGGAAATCCTGTGACCTTTTGGCCATGGTAAGGCTTTTAGGCTGGTAAGCGGAAGGCCTCGGTTCGATACCGCTTCGGCCCCCTTTTCTCTTCAAAAGGGTTTGGGGTTTGTGGACACTGTTTGGATTTTGTCCACCATTTCCCTACGAAAATTAAAAATGGCTCTCATCGCTCCCCATTTTAAATGCAGTTATTCGGGTGTGCGGTAGCGAAGGTATATAAAACTCCCCTCCCCCCACCTCCATCTCCCCCCCTTTTCCTTTCCCCGTCCCTAATAAGCCGTGGGGTTTCTGTGGCGTTAAGACCATTTTTTATTACTTACTGATAACTAAACCATACTGACTCAGTGCTTTTTTTTTTTTTTGGTTAAAAACGCCCAACACAGCAAAATGGCTTAGGGGTGGGTCCCGGGTAATCGCTGAGAAAAATTTCCATTTGAATCCTAGGAAAAAGTCCGACACCACGAAAAAATTTTTGGGATTTGATCTTTCCTTTTTTTTAGTCACCCTCCTTTCTTTCTTTCTTTCTCTTATCCTTTGTCGATTCATGGCTTTCAGCCGTTTTGTTGGGGCGACCCCTGCCCTTTACAATAAAAAAATAAAATAAAAGATAACTTTTTTGGGCCTTACCCCTATTCTCTGATCCCATCTCACTGCGCTTTGCAGCATTCTCCGACGTTTTTTAACATTAATTGAGAAAAATATCAAAGATAACGTGATACACACACACACACAACACACACACACACAAACAACCCAAACCACACACACACACACCCAAAAAACAAACACAAAAAAATAATTTTTACATGTACCTTGAGAAGCGGCAAAGTAAAAAGTAATTCATCCCAAATTTCCACCTATTTCCACAACACCCTCCCCTAAATTCTTTGTTTGCGTTATCCTGCCTGTTTTTTTTCTATTGATCAGACTAGATATTTTTGCTTTCCCCGGGGAGGGTTTGGTTTGGGTCAGTGGGTTCTTGGTATACACTCCAAATTTTTTTTGTTTTTCCTCCTTTTCTTTCCCTTTTGCTTCTTAATGTTTCTTCTTTTTCGATTTGGGGGGGGGGTAACCTGAGGGGGGCCTCGCTAGTCGAGACAACTTAATTTTTTAAAAAAATTAAAAAATTATATGGGTACTTCGTGAGCGTCTGTTCAGTGTCCAGTGGCTGTTAGCATCATTGTGTGGTTTGTTTGTGGCATGGATTAGCGTTTCTAGCCTTTGTCAATTGCACGCTGTCAGAGACTGTTAGTTACCATGTACGGTTTTCGATCGGGTGGGAGTAATGGATTTTTTTTTCCATCCCCCTTTCTCCTTGATCTTTTTCGTCATTTTCACCATCCTTTTCCATCTCCATTTGGTTTCAGTTGTTTGCTTGCTGATTGGGCAGCCATTTTTCATTTAACTCTCGCATTTGTGTTGATTTTTCTTTCGATATAATTTTGCCACACACTTTTGTGTTCAGTTTCTTTCTTGGCCTTCTTGTTGTTGTTTTTTGTTGTTTTTTGGCCGCAGGCATTTGCGTTCAGTTTCTTTCTCTGCCTGTTTAGCGCTTGTTTTGGTTTTTATGGTGTCATAATTAAATCATTTTTAGGTAGACAGCGCGTGGTTTCGGATTTTCGGTGATTTTCTGTCTTGAGTAATGTCCAACTCAAACTGGAAACTCTATATGGAGCTTCGTCCTTTCGCATCATCTGCAGCATCGGACTGTCATTTCCACAGTCGAGTCTACTTTTTTACTTGGTTCAAACACTTTGATATCGTCCAAAAAACACGAAAACTTTCTGTCCATGCCCCTATTGTAGTTTAGGAAATCTTCTCACTGTCAGGCAGGAAAGAAACGCGACATGGTATCTGCCGGACTGAAGTGACCGCAGTAAATCGGTCGCTTTCCGGCTAGTGGAAGCCCTTTGGTAAACATGGTGCTTAACTTCCACAGAAACCACGAGGTTTATTAGGGACGGGGAGATGGGGAAGGTGGTATGGAGGTGGGGGAAGAGGGAGAGTATATACCTATCGCTACTACACTGTCACCACCAGAATGACTCCTGCATTAAGATGGGCAGCGATGAGAGCCATTTTCATGTTTCATCAATTGTGAGGGACAAAGTCACAACAAGACTGTGTCCACAAACCACAACCTTTTTGATGAAAAAGGAGAGCCGAAGCGGAATCGAGACAGGCCCCTCTGCTTTAAACCGGCTCACAAGCCCTCTTGCCGGCCGCCGCTTGTGATACCTCCGTCCCGATAACAGCGGGAAAGGGGCGGGGCTGTGGATAGGTCCATTGTCCGATCGGAGAGGTTGGAGGAGGGGCCGGGGGGGAGGGGGCGGGGGGGCGGAAGGGGGGGGTGAATTGAAGTTAAAACAACTAGTTGTGATCACAGAAGAAAACTATAATTCACTAAACACGGTTTTTGTCTTTACACCCATACCTTTTCTCACAACTGTTGAGACAAAAATCGTGTTTGGTGAATGATCGTTTTCTTACGCCATCCCATCTGCAGTTTGGAACCGTCTGCTGAAAAATTCCGTCACTGACTCTTCTTCTCAGTCATTATTAACATTATCATCATCACTGAGTTATTATTACTATAATTACTATCCACACTCGCCCTGATATAACCGTACCGGTTGACTGGGCATAAAGCACCAACTTACTTACTGTCCACAAATACACACACACTATGGCACACGGCTGCCTTGCAATCCCCGCTCGGGATCGCGGGTCTGGCACAGACTGAAACGTGATGGAGGTAGGTGACCTTGACTCAAGAGGAAAAACCCACGCAAATAACCAAAAATCAATAGAGCACGAGTTACTTCCCATGCACACGTCGGCTATTTCCGCAACAATTCGTAAATCCTAGTGAAGGTTCGCCTTCTACTCGGCTGTTTCCGGAACTGGCCGTTAGTGTGACCGCCAGCAAAGATCATATTGCTAACTGCCATCAAAACTTTCCAGTCCACTTTGGTTTTTTCTTCGAGGGCAAAGCGATAACTGTTGCGGCATATATTGTCGCCGAGCGTAATTATATTGTCGCCGGCAACAATATATACCGCAACAGTTGTGTGTGTCTCAGTCAGTGCAAGGGTGGGGGAGGAGAGAGAGAGAGAGAGAGAGAGAGAGAGAGAGAGAGAGAGAGAGAGAGAGAGGAGAGAGAGAGAGAGAGATTAAAATATTTGTAAATCTCGTCCACACACACACACACACACACACACACACACACACACACACACACACACATTTGGACTATACAAAGCGAGACTGAGAGAGAGATGGAGGGTGGGAGGTGGGGGAGACAGACAGACAGACAGGGCAGATTTTAAAAAATTGTATGTTTGACGATACGACTACGTTTTCTTCAACTTTATTTCGCCGGAGATAGAACAAAAACAAGTTGGAACGTTTGCTTATTGTAGCCATGTTGTACCTCATAATGTACAAGTGCCGGATCATCGAAAAACGTGACTGAGCAGAATTTCTTCAAGACTGATGCATAGCCTTGGGTGCAAGAAGAACACCGATGCAAACGCCTTCGTCTCACTCTGTACCAAACATTGACCAGTTTCACTAAAAATGATACGGAACTCTTGACACAGTTTATTTTTCTTTGCTTATATATACACTTTAAAAACCCTGGCGGGAACTCTTGACACATCTTATTTTTCTCTGCTTGTATATACACTTTGAAAACCTTCGTAGGAACTCTTCACCCATCTTATTTTTCTCTCCTTATATATACACTTTGAAAACCTTCGTAGGAACTCTTAACCCATCTTATTTTTCTCTCCTTATAAATACACTTTAAAAACCTTCGTAGGAACTCTTAACCCATCTTATTTTTCTCGGCGTTGAGCCAAGTCACTGGTGAGCTCTCTTTGAGCGAAATGCGTCTGGCTGGCGATCAAAAACAGTTTCGGACTTTTCCAGGTTCAGTTCTTTTGCTGGTCGCAATGGAGATGCACTGCTGTTTTCAAGGGCTTCCTACGGGACTGACTGCACCGAGCATTAAAGATTTCAATCGGACCCGGAACGGGATTAGTGCTCCCAAATAGGTTCTTTCAGAAGGCAATAGATTTCTCTCCCCCCCCCCCCCCCCCCCCCCGCACCGCCCCCCTCCCCCACCTCAGTGTGAGAACATCTTTAAAGGGTATCATTTACCCGCTAGTTGCAAAGCGACGCGTAATTACTCTCTGGTGCAGCTAGAGAGATCTCATTTTCCCCTTTGTAGGTGTGTTTTCATTACGTATATTTATATATAAATATATGTAGGCGTCCCCTGGCAAATGAACTCCATTGTTGCCGTCAAAATTGACTCCCGAATGGACTACTTGAAAATTTGGCAGGGCAACAACAACTGTGTGTGCGTCAGTGCGTGCGTTTGTGTGTGTAAAACGACGTGACACGAACAAAATTTCATTCTGACTGGTGGATCATTTTCACGAGTCTCCTTTCAAAAAATCGGAAACCAGCGCTATCAAAGCAAAACTAAAGCACCTCATATCGCTTCCTTTCACAACAGTTGATCCAGATGGAACACGGGTTCAGGTTTGTCGGACACGTTAAACCGGCTGTCTATGGAGCAGTCGTAACCAAACAGTTCACAGTCCTCCGACACATAACGCTGCACCTGGGCCAAGAGAGACCTGGGCACGCTGTGGTAAGCTTCCTGCAAGGCCAGCTGTCGTTGCCTTTTCACCACGCCGCGGTCCCCTGACTGCCTGTACGCGGCTTTGACCAGAGCCTGAAACTGCTGCAGCGTTGTCCTCTTTGCTTCCGACACGGACAGCGGGAACTTCCGGTGGATGGACAGGAAACCTCGGACCTGGAAGCAAGGCAGAAAATTATCATTTAACCCTTTCCTTGCCAGAAATGTTCTACGCCTGAAACTGATGTCTTCTAAGAACCGTTTCGTAGATAAGTTAAGCAAACTACAGATAATTATGTGAAAAGAATAAATAAAAAGGAAAAACAAAGCAAGAAAAACACGACGTGAAAATACAGTGCTGAGTCACGAGCGGAAAAGGGTGAAGTACGTAGAAACACAGATCCTTATGATGACACGGAAAGGGTTACGTAAAAACCGTCAAGTATCATGGCACGGACAGGGTTAAACATGCAACAACCGTCATGTATGATGACACGGAAAGGGTTAAATACATAAAACCGTCATGTCCCATGACACAAAAAGGGTTAAACACGTAAAAACCATCATGTATCATAACACGGAAAGAGTTAAACACGTAGAAACACAGTCCAATATGATGACATGGAAAAGGTTAAACACGTAAAAACATACGTACTTCACCCTATGACACGGAAAGGGTTAAACACGTAAAAACGCAGTCCCATATCATGACACGGAAAGGGTTAAACACGTAGCAACATAGTCCGGTATCATGACATTGAAAGAGTTAAACACGTAAAAACACAGTCCAGTATTATGACACGGAAAAGGTTAAACATGTAAAAATTCAACAGCTAACCAACCAACATCAATATAACATGACCTATGTACATCATTCGATCAAGAAATAACTACACGATCCATTTTTGAGACATTTCTAAAGCCTTCGATCGAGTGTGCCACAAGCGATTATTGAAAAAAGAAGAAAGAAAAAAGAAAAAGAAAAAAATGGAAGCAGTTGGTATAAGAGGCAATTTGGCATTATGGTTTCAAAACTACTTACAAAATCGGTAACAAGGTAACAAGTCTGAATACAAAACAATACCT